>JAWNNP010000003.1:0-100204 GCA_035044805.1 Leucophenga maculata | reverse complement strand
GGAACACTCTCCTGAATGAACTGAAGATCGTCTGTGAATTTCACCTCAATCGGTTGGATGGTTTTGCTTCCTATAAGGAACATACATACATACATACATACATAGATATATACAAGATTCATTTTTATATATATAGATAAAAAAAGATTAAAATGTTTTTTAATAAAATGGGTTGTTTAATATATTTTTTTCATTTAAAAATCTATTGAACCAAGTGAAAGTAGCATATAAAAATAATGTCATGGAAATGTGTTACATGCGCTTTAGATGCTCAATTCTGAAGATCAAAAATTCAATAATTCAATAAATTTCTGTAAAGTATATATTTTTATGTTTCCTTTTCTGTTGACAACAACAAAGTTTTACTTTAAAAATTATGGAATTTAACCAAAAAGAGTAGAGAATAGTGAAATAAATTATCTTTTGCTTCTTTATCCGTCTTCCGACATAATGCGAGATTTAGATTGTGTGTGTCCTTTTTAGGCCCTGTACCGAAGGTACAAGAGCCTATTGGTTTTGTGCAAATGTATGTAACAGGTAGAAATACTGGTCGGAGACTCCCAAAAATACCCCCATTTTGGTCAGGAGTGATAGAAGAGTCGATATAGACATGTCCGTCTGTCCGTCTGTCCGTCCGTCTGTATGAACGAAAGGATCTCGGAAACGGAAATTTGTATACTACTAATATAGAGCTATTAAATTGAACGTTCGTCATGACGTATTTCACATAGCGGTATACATTTTCTTACATTTTCTTGAATATGCCTTTAATTATGGATAGAACCAACTTTGATGTGCTCCATAGAAACTGTATATGCCATACAAACTGTATATGTAGGGGGCTACATAATTGATAAACAAAATTCAACATATCTTTGCACCGATTTGGTAAACATGTTAATTCGATCGGGAGAACTAAAATCACATCTTAAGTTTGGTCAAAATCGAAAGACGGTACACAACCCTATATAATAAAATGTATATGATAATATTGTCAAAAAAAATCTGTACTTATTGGTACTTGTATGAAATTTCATTTTAAGTTGTTTCATTGTATTTTCAGGCGATCGAAAGTAACCAAATTAACTTATTCTCTAACTGTGTTTAAAAACATTGTCACTCTTAATGTTGGTAATTTTATTTTTGGACTAATTTGTGAAATAATAAAGTGAACATTTTGACATTCTAACTACAATGCATAGGGAAACAATTTTTGTGTATCCAATCAATCGGTAATTTTATGAGTTTCAATGAGTTTGTTTTTACAAAAATATATCCACAGTATGTCTTGTTAATATACATAGCTAGTAACGTCCTCTCTTATTAATTTTAATTATAAAATTTTAAGCAATTCGTATCCATAAACTAGTCCCATTTCATTCAATAAATATGCTAATCAAATGTCAAGTTTTGTTAAGGGTTCTTACATGTAAATCGTTTATACATATAGTTACACATGCAAAAGTTTCTACACTAGCATTTGTATGCATATTTACTTGAGTTGCTTCTGAATATATTTTAGATTAATCGCTTGGCTAGAGTTAACCTGTAGCAGTACAATATTTTATTCTATTTTGCCTCGCTGTTGCTTTGAATAAATGTAGGAATGCATTTAATATTTATATTTTTATGTACACACGCCTTTAGCATATATACATACGAGTATTTCTTTAAATATTTCAATGTGTGCTCGCTCCACCATAGCTCTTTTATGTTTACTTTGACGGGCGTTGCATATTTTTTGTACTTTTTTATGAGTGCGACGCTTGTTGAAATCAAGTTAATTAAAGTTAAACAAGCAGCTAATCAAATTTTTATTAGCACAGTGAATAAAATGACTCGGCACCCGATTACATGATTGAATCAAGCTGTGTATGTGCTTGGAGCAAAGTGTGCTTTACACAAATTTTACTTGGAGGACAAAGTAAAAGTTCGGCAGGCAGACAGTCAGTTGAGGTAGTTAACTAAACGTAGTGTAATTTCATTTTAAAAATGTATGCGGCACATATGCACACAACGACAGAAAAGACGGAGCTCACAAAAAATATATATATTGCGACTGGGAGCTTCCAGACTATTCGTCTGTCTCCATGTTTTGGAAATGTTCATATGTCCTTTTTATTTTTGACTTCTGGCGGACAGCTTGCTCTCCTAACACCCACTATCCTCCTTACAGCTGTTGTTATTGCTGGCTAAAACTGTTTTCACTAGAAAATTGTCGAGAGAAAAGAAGGTGTAAAAAAGATGGAATGGTAGTAAGATAGATAGATAACTGCAGAAGTCATCGCATACTTTGTGGCGCAGACAGCACTTCGCTTTGTTGACTGCAGATTGAATTCAATGCCTTCAACGCGTTGTGCAAATGTATAAACAAGTCAAAGCGCAAAAATGCACCGAGAGAAATAGTTGACTTTAGTGGAACCAAACTCATTATACACTTTACATGCTTGCAAATATTTTATTCCATATATTAAATTGTTAGCTCATCAAATAAAAAGTTGGGACTTTACTAGTCAATATAATCGAGCAGAATCTCTAGATAGTTAAAGATAATCCTTCTTATTTATTTTGTAGAATGTAAAAATGTAAGCAAGTAATTGGAATGCAATGACAAGAAACGAATAATAACTCATATTTTGTTCACTATGCTTGCGATGCAACTCGTTGAAGGCCGTACAGTACTGATGTGATAGTAGAATTGTATAGAATTCTATGTAGTACAGAGAATAAGTGCGGAATGCACGATTAGATTGCTTACATCTGCAATTGATAACTGCTCAAACTATATACTTTTAGTAAAACCAATCATATGCGTTGTATTACTAAAAATGTATTTATTAAATATTTGTGTTATTTGTAAAAGCGTCCGTCCATAGGAAGCCACCGAAAATAAAGATAGGTCGGCAACCGAACATTCGACAGCTACATTTCAACAAATGACGCACACAAGTCAAATTTTCATAGGTTGATGCGCGTTCAGAGCGGAGTTTATCGTGTAGCTCTTCCATGACCAATTTAAAGGAATTCATCCACCTTGTGTCTTCCACATATGATAGAGTACATTACCTCAGAGCCTAACAGAATCTCCACACCAGATTTTAAAAAGAGTTACTGGAAAAAAGGAACTTGTTTCTGTTTTTCCCCAGACAGACATTGGTAAATCGACCCGTCTTCTCGAGCAGATGAATATTAGCGACCCCATAAAGCATACCTTTAACTATTCTTTTGCAATTTCTGTTGCATGACACAATATATCGTTACATGAGAAGTATAAACATAAAAATGTCTAATAGTAGTCTTGGAATCAAAGCATTTAATTTAAGTAGAATAATTAAGAAGTTGCTATTAAAAAAATGACATCAAATCAAACAAATTCGATCGTGTTGTTTTAAAGTACCCAAGAGAATGCTATATAACTATTTTGGTTCCATCAATACTCGAGACAGCAGTCACGCGAATGACTTTTCAGTTATTTATTCTATTCGAAATGTAATTTATAGCATTTAACGCCTAAAAGCACACTAGCGATTTCAGCTATTTGTGTATGTCTACTTGGCTGTGTGCGCTTTTGTGCTCCCTAATGTATGCTTCATTTGCAAATATATACCGACATACATACAAAGCGTAGTTCGCGTCATGTTGAAGTTTGTTTGTTGAGTTTGTTAAATGAGATTTTGCGCGAATAGTGTCAATGTTCATCAACTGAAAGCAGGCAACAAAAAACATTTCCGCTAAAGCAAATAATTGCGCTGCGGCAAGCAATTTCTCCCTATTCGAAAAGCTACGATGGCAACGTCGTTCGTTGTCTTTGACGCTTTGTTTGATTTTCTCGCGTTTGCAGGTTTTTACTTTGGGCCTTTTTACTTTTTTGTGCTTTCTATTTTGTACTCTTTGCATCTAATTTAAAGTGAAGTCTCATAATTTTGTTATGCATTATGCATCGCAATGATAAATCTGATATTTTGAAGTTTCCAACACCTGTTTCAGGAATTAATGTGTATACTAATAGTTATTTAGTATATTTTTAATGAGATATATCTAGGTATATTATTTTTTATTGTTTTGTCTTTTTTTTCCGAAACTTGATTCAGTATATTGCAAAACGTTCAACGATTTAACTCTTCACACGTTTTATAAATAGTGTATTAGTTTTATCACATCGATTATGGTGGTCTTCTTTTGATCTCACTTGCATTACAGCTACCTAAACTGATGCCGCTTTCCCACTTTAGCCGACATTGCCCAGTCTTTATCTGTTTCGAATATTAGGCTCAGATCTCTTTGACGGTGTGCATCATAGTATTGATGTTTTGGTTCCAACAAAGTTAACAAAATGTATCATCATTCTTAAGCTAAGTTCACATAGTGCCAGTTACCTTGAAATAACAACTATTATCGTTGTGTTTTATGTCACATTTAGTTTAAATTTGTACATATTTTGAACTATTTTCAATGCATTGTGATGAGAGTGTTGAATATATATGCTGACGTCAAAACAATGCTTAGACTTCATATTAAATTATTAAATGCGAAGCTATTTGCGAATCTTTTAAGTTCAGTAAGTCATTTCAAAAAAGTTTACATGAGCCGAAAAAATGTAAAAATAGGAAAACCATTTTTAGAAGATTTAATTGAAGTGTTAGCTTTTACCAACCTTTACCACCTTTAGTGGAAAAGTAAAAGCGAATAGTATAAAAATTCTAAACCAAACTCGTGGCATTACAAAATATAAAGAAGTGGGTAAAGATTCCACTATTCAAATAGTGAAAAAACAGTGAAAAGACTACTGAAAAGTACTTTGAATTGTCATTATTTTTGCGGGACCAAGAGGACACGTTGAAGGAGTTACAAAGGTTACTAGCTCCTCATAAGTTTCAGTGTTTATTCTAAGGAAATTTTTGTAATCTGGAGAAAAAGTTAGATCCATTCATTTAATACATTTACGTGAAAACTCAAAAAAAAAATGGGAATGTTGGTGTTGGTATTTGGAATTTTCCGTCTTACAGACTGGCATGTCCGAGCGATTTAGAATTAAATACATGCTTCTTGTAAGCCATTTCAATCATATACTAAGTATGTGTGAAGAGCATAAAAATAGAGTTCAGTTTTTTTCGCTGAATGTAAATATAACCTCTATTTCAGCTCAACATTTTTAGAATTGCGTGTGAAGAGTATATAAATTTCGGTACTTAAAAAATCCGTTTAAGTACATGTTTTGTTGTTCTATTCGTGTGTTTATCAAGCGCCTAAAAGTATGCTACGGTTGTTTCTATAATCATCAACATGCGCGTCGTTGTAAAATCTACTGAATAAGCCCAGCGCCGGCTACCAACAGTGGCGAACAAAGGTGAGGACGCACGAACTTTCGGATGGATGAAGGAAGGGCATACGACACTGCGACATCAGTTGAAAACATGTCAATGACTTTACAAAAAGCGGAAACTCATAAAGATAAGTGTTGACACGCTGTGCGCCCTCTCAGTATACTAAATACACCAGCAACGTTCACCATCTTCGTAGCCGTCTTCTTCTTTTTCTTCTTGTATGGTGACATCTTCAGTTACAACTACAACTACGGATTCACCTTCTACTTCCGCTCGAGTGTTGTTTTGTGTGCACTGTACGTGTGTGTGGATATTTGTGTGAGTTTCTTCTTGTAAGTGGCATCTGTCGTTTCATATTTGTGTCATTCAAGTGCGTAAAGCGTATGCCAACTCACTGACATTTTCACACACATACATAGCCTCGCACACAAATATATTAGTGCTGGTGCCATCTACATCTTCGCGGCTTCTCGCTTTTCTTTAACAACTTAAAAAGTACGACAAAAAAATGAAGAGAACAAAACGAAAATTCAAAAAGAAAAACAGCAACACAAACTTAAGGAAACCGAATATAATAATACACGCACACTGAAAATGCGCGCGCGAAAATAAAACGGTGTCACACCTTATGATTCTCAAAGTTCCATCAAAATGTTCGTGACGATGACGATAACATGTGGGCGCAGATATCTAAACGAGTATACAAACATATGTACATAAGTCTATATGTGTTTGCACCCTCACTTAAGGTACAGAAAGAATTATGTACGCTCTTAACAATGGTTCAAATAAGGCATATGGGCAAATGGGTTTGGTGTACTGATTACCATTCACAAAAAGGGCACCAGGCTTCAATTAAACTTTTTTATTCTTATTTTTAGGCGTGCCGAAGGAACAAATTTAAGCTGTAGGTAATTGGGAAGTAACTATTTGGTGTCGAAGAGAATGTACTACACTTTAAAGATATAACTTTAAAATTAATTTTAAATTAGTGTAAGTTTTACTGAAAAACGCTTGTTTGCTTCATATAACTATTTTTTTCTAATCCGATTAAACTCAAATCGTAAGGCGCAAGATTTCGAAAAATGTAAAAATGAATAGAAGATCGTGCTTTTAACGCAACCCCAATTATGTTAATGTTTTAAAGCAAGTTGGTAGAAAACAAGTGCTACCTGACCGAAGGTTCTCAGAAATACAAGAAATACCTGTAGTTCAAATTTGTATATGTTTATGTACGTTTTTCTATCTTATGGTCGAAAATTAATTGATAGTTCTGCAAACAGTTTTTGATTGTCTTTCTGTTTATACTTTTCATCGAAACTTGGCTACTTTAAAATTACGACTTTTGGACTTGTTATTAAAACGCTTTGATGAACGAGCACTATTTGTGTTATTAAAAAATTGTATAAATCGAAGCTCAAATCGATTGCTGCAAATACGTGCTCAGGCGCTTCTAAAACAGTGTATACGATTGTTACTGGTAACGAATCATGAATCTATGAATATGAGTAAAACAGTCGAAGAAGATCCACTCTGTGTTCGTTTGCACCCCGCAACTTGCAAAATATTGTTCTGACAATTTATATGTAGACTTTCTCTAAACTGAAGCAACACACTCGTTAAAATAATTGTTTTATGGCCACAAGACGGCCATTAAAAATATATTACTTATAACAATTAATTTTTTTATAGTAAGAACTCACCCAATTTTGTTTCGTTGTATTCCTCACATTGGAACTACTACTATTATTCACTCGGGCACTTACACTCCACCACGTTTATTTTTATTCAATCCGAAAATCTCCTGTCTCTCCATAGTTAATCGACTCTGAACCATTTTCATTCAATTCAATTCAACATAATTTATGAAGTAATATCAAGTCTCAGAACCCTATATGTAACCAAGTACGCATCAATAGATCCACTCATTCCACTGTTCCTTTTCCTAACACCCGCACTTCATATACGAGTACACATGCCATGGTTCATATGTACATTCGCCACTTAGCTAGAGTTATTTTATTACAAATGGGAATTATTATTGATATATTATGTGTAATTCTGAGTATGTGTAAGTAGTTCGCCTACTTCACTAAACATTCTCTTTCCCCCTTTTTGTATTCATCGGCCAATGCCATCAAGTGTTCCCTGGGGAATTTGGCTTACAACTAGTTGCTGCTCGTTTGCAAAAATTTTGTCACTCAACGTAAAGTTTTGGCTTTGAAGATTGCTGGGAAGCGTTGTGTCGTGTCAAGGCCTTTTAGGTAGGCACAATTGTGTGGCTAAGAGAAAGTAAGAGGAACACACAGGAAAGTTTGTTGTTTCCAGTTTATTAAAGTGGCGTAAAAGTGTCGTTGACGGCTAATGACAGGCGATTAGTTGCGGAAAAATGTTTCATTTATATCAGTTTGTCTAGTTTCTGACAGTTAAACGATGTATGTGGGTGTGTTCGGAAATGTAATTGAAATACTTTTCTTTTTTTTCTGTGCAGATCAAGTGGCGATAGAATGCTGCTGTACAAAAGTTAAAGGTTAGTGCACTTCCTTTGCACATGATACTCAAAATGAGGATGCAATTTTTTACACATGAAAGTAATATCAATCTAGAGTTAGAAACGCTGTGTAATTTCTCAGAAGGTAATTTCACGATATGCTTTGGTTGATTTTGGCTCCATTGTTTGTTGTCAAACACATCTTCTGTAAAAAAAATTTTTCAAGTTTAAATGGAATACTAATTGTTTTTCGTTGCTTGTTAATCTTGTATTTTGCGGATTTTTCGACTCTCTTAATATCTTAACATATCTGCCGGCGCAAATGGATATTATAATATCACAACAGAAAAAATAAAAGCAAAGTTATCTAGTACATCACGCAAATTAGAAATTAATATCTAAATATACGTATATACAGAGAACAGAAGGTCATGACTAGATCGACTCGTCTTCAAGTACTTTATGTAATGGCCAGTCTAGTCTAAAAGTGGGCGGGAAATGTCCATTAATAGATATGTAAAGCTTCGATCCATAAAATCCTCCATATTTCAAGTTGCTATTAAATTAATAGCAACATTAATAGTTGCTATTAAATGTAATAAAAACAAATTCCGTAATCACAGTGGGTGTAGTTTATAAGAAGTCTATATTCTTCAGTATACGTAGCATTGTTCGTCTTGGATCCGTAAAAAGGTTGTATACACCATTTCATATCGATATATCAAAAACTGAGATAAATAGTAGGAAAATCAGAGCCATGTGCCAATTGACGAACAAACAGCACGTTGGATATTACAGAACAAAAAATTGTTGGAGAACAAAAAGTTTGTGTACGATGAATGTTGGCTGATCCCTTAGAAATTGTTTTCGCTGTAGTGTTGTCTCGTGGTCGCTTTATAAGCTACTAATATTTCTTATTTCTTAATCTCGAACTGCCTTGCCAAAATATTTACTCCGGTTCTCTCTTTTACGTTCTGTAAAATAATTATGTCTATTTGTTCGTCCGTGTGTCGTGTGTATGTATGTGTCTTATTCCCACAATCTTTGCCATATTGAATTGATAGTTGGTATGCATACATTTTCTAACCAGAAACAACAAACTATAAAGCAATCAAAATGAAGCAATTAATTTAACGAAATTTTATTTTTATAGTATTTAGATTTGTTTTCAATTCAAAAATGAATCCAATAAAGTTTTATTTAATTTTCAATAACAAAAGTTGATATCTAACTAACTAATTGTATGATTGTATCCACATAAAGATGGGAGGCCTCGATAGCTCAACTGTCTGGCATACTTGTTAAATAAGCAATACTAAAATGCAACTTGGCTGAGCCAATTACACTTGTGAAGACTATTTATTCTTCGGTTCCATCGGAATTAAGGTTTCTCCTGATTTACTTAGAAGAAAGTTAATAGAACCGAGAATATATTACGAAGCGAGTTATCTCTTTCTGTTATTGCATTGTTGCGTACAGGGATAAGATAAGACAAGATAAACACAATAATTAAAAAAATAAAAAAAACAAAAATATAAAAAAATATACAGAACTGAAAAATTTTTACTGGCTGGACGAACTTAAATAGTTTATTTTTGTGTGTTTGTGGACTCCACAAAATTTAATAAATTCTTACTTGGCTATGGATAAAAGGAATCAAAATATCTGAACTTGGGGTCTCAAATTCGTTCAGTTTTGATCTGTTTTTCGACAGACTGCCGAAAGAATAGGCAGATGAAGATTATCACATCGATTCGCTTTTCGATGCTCTTCTACTCGTCAACTAACTCTAAAAGCAGAGAAGTGTTAGTTAGTTACTAACATACTGCAAACGCGAACGCTACAACTTAGTGCTACAAATTATTCCTATTTTTGAATATTGCGCCAAGTGTTTATTTCACCCGTATACCTATATACACTGATTTATTGTGTTAAATAAAAGAAGCGAGCGCGCTACAATTAATATTTTAAATTTAAAAACGCGAGTTTTATTTATTAATATATTTTCGTGCGAGTGCTTTCAAGGTTCTGACGACCCTCCCCACCTGTCTGCGCCAGCATCAACGTTTTGTTGTATTTTTATTGGGTGTTCCATCAGGAACGTATAGCTTTTTTGATTGATTTTTTATTCCCACTGCGTGCGTTTGCATTTTTTGGTTTGCCAGTTTCATAAGTTCTCGGTTGGCATTTAAGTGTTTTGTGCATTATTTTTGTTGTGCAAATATTCTTCGCCTTTTCTTTGGCGCACTGAAAAAGTTATACACACACACTTTTCGATTAGTGTGTTGAGTCTTTTCTATTGAGTGTTTTTTTTTTTTCGATTTTTTGTTTGCTTTCAATTCGATTGCACTTGAGATCGTTTACCGGTTGAGACTAAATCGAAAGCGGTTGAGAATAGTACGATCACAACAAACAAGAAAAAAGAGAAGAAGAAGCAGCTGCATGAGTGCATGCTGCAATATATTTAAATAAAAATAAATATTTTATTTTCGACAAATATAATTATTTACAAGCACTGTTGTGCTTTTAATTATTTTTAATTTTGGTGCGTTAATTAGTGTTATTGCTTGTTTTGTCGTGGCCCAGCATCGTCTGTCACAAGCGATATTTTGGTTTAATCGCTGGACGGACAGACAGAAAAGGTTGGTTTATTTAATTTTTAATAGAATTGGATAAATTGTTTTTTCTTTTTTTGTTGGAGATCTGCGTCTACGACTTTGTTATAGTGAAGAACGAGATTGGCAGTTGCATCAAACAAAAAAGGATTGGTACATTCTTTACGCGACTTGTTGCCGCTGCCGACTGCCGCTAATTTAAGCCGCTACCAGAAACAATTAGCAACAATATTTAAAGAAAACAAGTAAGAAAATACAGTCAGGCGTAACCGACTGTAAGAGGCCCTGTACCAGTTCAGGTCTCCTAACAAACACGTTAAATGTTTCCCGAGCATATGACCAAACCTATGACCACTTCCTACTGCACGAATAAGTGCCTTATAAAACATTTTTTTATGTATAAAAAGAAAAGGGGGGTCGTTCAACTTCAATTGCTTATAAAATTGTTATTTATTATTCGATTTTGATGAACTTTTTGGATTTTGACTAAGAGGGACGTTATCTCTTTACTGGCATACTTTTTTGTGCCGAAGAAATATTTTACCTTGGTGGTGATTTTATGGGGAAGGGATGAGGGGCAAAATTTTAAAATAAACTTGTGAAATTCCGGAGCAGTCCTAGTCGAAGGCAAAAAACACGAAGTCTCTATCTATTACCGTTTCCGAGATCCTTTCGTTCATACAGACGGACAGACGGACGGACAGACGGACATGGCTATATCGACTCCTCTATCACTCCTGACCATAATGGGGGTAACTTTGGGGGGTCTCCGACCATTATTTCTACCTGTTACATACATTTGCACAAAACCAATAGGCTCTTGTACCTTCGGTACAGGGCCTAAATACGAATAGTGAGTAAAGTGTGTGCAACAAACTATTTTTATTTTATTTTACTCTTTGTTTGTTTTCAAATTTGTTGATTTTCTTTTGTTTTGTGTTTGGTATACGACCAATACGTACAAGGGTCGATATCAAAGTTCCGTGTTAATTTTTTTGTGCGATTATATTTAAAAAATATTGTTTTTCGGGCTGTGCATAAATATTTAAAAAAAGTTTTATTGTTTTTTTCCCCTCTTCGAAATAATTTATCGCAGCGCCGGTTCCATAAATATAATACTTTATACGCACTTTTTATTTGAAATAGAGACTGTTTAATCAAATTTAATTTCAATTTTTGCTGAAATTATTTTTGATTTTCTTTTCTCATTCTTTTTTTTTATATTTTGAGAAAAAATTTTAAAAATGACACTGGTTAAATTTAACCAGTGCCATTCGAAGTCTTGGACTTCAAAAATAAGTTCAAATTTTGTGTTTGGGGAAATTCTACCCAATTTGTGTTAGAGTTACAGAAAGAGGAATTAAAAAGTCTGTGGCGATCTTTAAAGAAAGACTACAACTAGAAGTTGTATCACTTGAGGCAAAAACTCGTGATAAAGTGCGTGATATAGTCAACAGATCTCCGCTAACCAACGTTGGGCTTGAGTTAGCGTAGCAGAATCTGGTTGATAGATATGAAAACACACGAGTTTTGGTGAACAGTCAGCTCAAGGCTTTTTTTGGTTTAGAGCCTGTAGCTTCTGAGAATGGCGTGGCCATTAGAAAGCTACAGCGGCAAATCAACAATGTCATTGCCAATTTAAAGTCGAAGAGTATAAGCATTGAAAATTGGGACGCTATACTTATATATCTGTGCTCTACCGTCTTCCAGATAATACTCTGATGGACACCTTTTTAACAAGCAGGTTCCAAACGTTAGAAACGGTCTCAAATCTTCGTAGCTCTTCGAAGTCCGTTTCTGGTAAACCTTCCTCAGATTTTAGCAAGTTGAAGCGTTTGAATACTTTTCAAACAAAAATAGCCTACCAGTGTCATATGTCCAAGTCTTCGGAGCACAATTTAATCAAGTGTCCGGAATTTTTAGCCCTCAGTCCTAAGCAGAGGACAGATAAAGTGAGAAAGACTTTCTTGGCTCACAGTCATTTGAGGAGAGAATGCAAAAGTTTGTATAGCACAAAGTGCTCAAAACCCCACCACACGCTGATCCATTGTAACACTACTGCGAATGTTTTCAATTCGAACTCCCCTTCTCCGGCAGCTCAGTCGAATTCCAATGGACATGCAGGTACGTCGAAAGCAACGAGCAGCAATACTTTGCAATCTTGCTTTGCATTTTCACCGAAGAATGTGCTCTTGGGAACTGCTGTAGTGCGAATAAGGTTCAATGATCAGGTTGTTTCCGCTCGAGCACTAATAGACTCGGGATCTGAAAGTACGTTCATTTCGGAACGTCTTCAGAGGCGTCTTCTAGGTGTACGATGTGAACGAGTGCATGCACATGTTTCAAAGTTAAATACATCTCGAGCTGCTAGAATTAGCAGGTTGCAGGTTGTGTCGCTTGATACTGGACTCCTCACTCGATCTAAGTTTCAGATTGGAAACGAGTTATTTTGTCTTACCCAAACTTACAGGATAATTAGAGAGCATTCCCAATAGAACTTTTCAGACTGTTGAGGACGAGTTCTGTGAACGAAATTTCGTCAACAACACTCGAAGCGATAGTGACGAGAAACATGTGGACACTCTTCCTGTTCGCCCTGATTATCAGTGTGAGCAACCTCTAGGAGCTTATCGCTCTGTAGCACTAAAGCAGTTAATGCGCACTGAGACTACGCTTTTCCGGATCTCAGAGTTTAATTATGATGAGGAAGTTAATGAGTGTTTGACCTTGCAGCATTTGTGTAAGGTAACACCCCAGATGTCAATGAGCGACATCATTTAACTCATTATACATTTTTAAAACCGGAAAGCACCCCTATTTTTTTCCAGGATAAATAAATTTGGTGATGCACATGCTGGTGCTCATGATGTAGCCACTGCTATTCGCTCACGTGATGAGCTGCTAGTAGCATTGAATTCTGCAGGGTTTTCAATGCGAATCATGAAGAAGCATTAGCAGGGATTCCTAGCGATTTTTCGCTGTCGATGTTTTGCTTGTCAGTCGCTAGGTTGTTTGATCCGGCATGCAGGTCAGCTCCAATTGTCGTTTCCGCCCAAAATTTTAATTCAAATAATTTGGTTGGAGAAAACGGATTGGAACGACTGTTTGTGTGCATCTACACAGCAATCCTGGAAAACTTTTTTCGAGGAAGATGTACGGATAATTGTTATCCAAATTCCTCTGGTTACATTTCTGTTCCATGGCTTTTTAGACGTGTCTGGAAAAGCTTATGGAGCTTGTTTGTTTTTGAGATTTTTATGGACGTACCCACAACCGAATTTAGAGGTCGGACATATTGTGGCAATCAGCGAGAAAAATCTCCTCCCAAATGAATGTCGACTCTTTCGCGTTTTTCAAACGTACGCAGGGAGGGACAAAAAAGTCAGACGAGCTGATGTAAAAGCAGGGCTTGGTGCGATTACGCGTCCTGTTGTCGAGTTACTTGTGTTACAAGACTGTTTTTTAATAATTTTTTTGTTTGCTTAAAAAAAATTAGATTTTTTGCAGCATCTATGAAGATAGAGAAGCAACAACAATTTTTGGTCTGCCGCGTGTGTAAAGGCGACCACCCACTACAAAAGTGCCCAGATTTTTTGTGCATGAGAGACAACTGCTTCACGTAGGCTACAACCCATTCAGGCGGGTTAGGGACCCAGGTCGCCTTCAACCGAGCGGAGATGTGCTGATAAGCAGCAATGACCACCGGGTGTACCAGTTGGACGCCGAAACCGTGTTTGATCGCCGGCGCCTAGGAGACCTCGTGTGTCTACGGCGTCGGACCGAAATCGTTCCCCGGTTAATGCACTTGAGGTTCGGCGTCCAGCGCCACCAATTGAACTTCGCAGTAGGACTGTGTTGGGACCTACTGTGAGTGTCAAGGTTATGGCCCACGGGCGCTCAATTTTTGAACGAGCGCTGCTTGACCCGTGCATGCCCACCTGCGAACAGGAAACCACAGTTATTGTATGTTGGTTTTACGGTAGAGGTGTGGACCCAGTGCGGTTTTGAATGTTGAGGAACGGGTCAAGCAAAAAGTTAACCGGACACTGCCTGGAATGTCCGCGGACGAAAGGCTGACGGATGCGTTCGATGGCATAGTCTTGGCGGAGAAAAGTTTTTGGCAGCCAGGATCTGTCGGTCGACCGATGGCATACTGACAACAAAGTGGTAGTACGACAGTTTATTTTTTATATAAGCCTTGAAATTTCGATTTGTGCTGCAATATAGTTTTATTTTGCAGGGATGCTGCAAGGCGGGCGGTAATGTTAGCCCCAAATTTGAATTTGTGGTGTGTAACGTTTTTTATAACACAAAAATTTAATAAAGGTTCTATCTTAACTTCTGCAGCACTGTCATTTGTTTTTTTTGTGTATGAGTGTGTATGTGGGTTAGTTATCTACTGAATACACAAATTAATATTGAATTATTTTTTGATTGCATTAGCGGTATAACGAAAACTCCATTGTTTCCACTGTCTGCCTCTCTCTATTTTTGACTCTATCTCACTCACACATTCACACATGCAACGTGCACAAAGTACAATCAGAAGCCGGCGCAGTTTGTTTCAAGGAGTATTCCTCAAGTCGAACGCAATTGTTTACCTCGTTAATTTAAGCCATGACAAGACGCCCACAACACAACAAACAGGGAGAACCGTAGACAGCAAGGATGGGTAAGTCAAAGGAAAAGAGTCCAACTTCGAGTTCGTGTGTGCAAACGCTTGATTGGTCACGTGCATTGGACAGCTTCCCTCAACCTCAAATTCCATTGCGACCCAAACGATCAAGTAAAACTTCTCAACATCGTCGTCGTCGGTCGTTGTGATTGCTTTGTATCGATTACGAAATGCATTACTGGCATTGGCACATGATAAATAACACACAATTTCGATTGCTCGGCTCGCTGTCTCTCTGGCAAATATTCGTTTCTCCTTTATTCAGCCCTGGCAATATACCTCTTACCTTGCTTGAGCGCAAGCGAAGCTGTATATGACATTCAGTTGCCCCCATTTTGTTGACTTTAAACGTGTGCACGTTGCGGTTGGGTTTATTTTTGCCATTGTTGCCATTGCAGTCGCTGTGCTCTGAAATTAATGTATATGACATACTTTTGGGCGTTCGTTCGCACAGCGTTATTTATTGCACTACGTCACGCGCGTTTTGCACACAATCGCATCGGCCGTCGCAAAGGGGAGAAAAGCGAAGCAAATGCACAGGTATAAGTGATTTGCCAACCACTGTAATATGTCGCATGATTTTCCGCTGCTCAAATGCTCGAAGTATAGCTAAAAAATTAAAAAATAAAAAATTGTGCATGCTTTCAATGTATTTAAACTACTCATTGCATATTATTTGCGTACATTGATATTTGCATATTGATTTTTGTACGAAAACTACTTACAATTTATTTATTTTTTTAAGCAGTGTTTTAGGCCCTGTACCAAAGGTACAAGAGCCTATTAGTTTTGTGCAAATTTATGTAACAGGAAATAATGGTCGGAGACACACCAAAGTAACCTCATTATGGTCAGGAGGGAAAGAAGAGTCAATATAGCCATGTCTATCTGTCCGTCTGTCCGTTCGTATGAACGAAAGGATCTCGGTAACGGTAATAGATAGAGACTTCGTTCTTTTTCCATTCGACAAGCCGGAATTTAACGAGTTTATTTTAAAATTTTGATAGCGACACACATATTCAATATTCCGGACAGCCAAGCCTGCGCGAAAGTCTTTGAGTTAATTTACAGTTACCATAATGGTATTAGCGTTAGTGTCAGGCAGAATGTAATGTAATGTATTATTATTTTATTTTAGGAACTAGAGGAATTTTTATTTTTCTTATAATCTCAAGTCGACTCGAAGGTTTCATTTTGAGACCCCATTGTCACAACAATGGCCTCCTCGTGGTGTTCAATGGATACCGATTTCAGTTAACATATCGGGAGCTAATTCAAGGGGCGGTAACGCCCGACTGTAATTTTCTTACTTGTATTTTTTTTGTTTCATGTTTTTAGATTTTATTTTCACTGAGCAAATTAAAAAAAAACAAATTAGGAAATTACAGTCGGGCGTAACCGATTGTAAGAGGCCCTGTACCGGTCAGTTCTCCTAACAAACACATTAAATTTTTCCCGAGCTTATGACCAAGCTTATGACCACTTCCTACTGCACGAATAAGTGCCTCGTAAAACATTTTTTTATGTATGATAAGAATAGGGGGGTCGTTCAAATTCAATTGCCTATAAAATCGTCATTTATTATCCGATTTTGATGAACTTTTTGGATTTTGTCTTAGAAGGACGTTATCTCTATGCTGGTATACTCTTATACTTTTTTTTGTTCCGAAGAAATTTTTAGCCTTGGTGGTGATTTTATAAGGAAGGGGGGAGGGGGCAAAATTTTAAAATAAACTTGTAAAATTCCGGAGCAGTCCTAGTCGAATGCAAAAAACACGAACTCTCTATCTATTACCGTTTCCGAGATCCTTTCGTTCATACAGACGGTCATGTCTATATCGACTCCTCTATCATTCCTGACCATAATGAGGGTAACTTTGGGGGGTCTCCGACCATTATTTCTACCTGTTACATACATTTGCACATAGCCAATAGGCTCTTGTACCTTCGGTACATACTTTGTTGTGTAAAACCTATGCTTTTACTAACAGAGTATAGTCCTTTTTTAAATTGCATTGTATTGCGTAAGATGTGATGTACGCGTAACCTATTAAAAATTTTTGTGCTCTATTATGATGGTCATTTCTTGTGGTCGTGAAGTAGATTGTGATAGTTTACACATAACAAAGCTAGGTATTTTGTATGATGATATCATTGCCAAAAAACAAATTCTACAATACATAATTACTTTATTCATGGAACAAAAATAATATCATATGATTTGCAAGCCAGTTATCTGAAGAAGCGCAAGATACTCAATCAATGGTTTATATTAAATTTAGGTACCCTTTTTCACATTAAGTACCGAAAAATAAATTCAAGTATGTTTAAATTTTAAGGCAAATGATATTACTAAAGAATAAAACAAAATATTACAAAAGGTAATTTAGAGTTAACAAGAGAGAACCTTTTTTTATACAAAATGTTTTTATATGGAAACGTTACATTTCAATGGCCATATTAACTTCATTTTAACAAGTGTATTGTTTCTAGCTATAAAAAGTCTCATATCAATTTTCTTCTCGCAATACAATTATCATGTATGTATACTAAATTTCATCTCTGTACCTCAAATGAAAGCAAAGATATAAATAATATAAATTTCGTTTATCATTTATATGAGAGGCGGCATATGGGCTCTTGCAAGGTCCCATCGATCTCTATACCAAACTTCATACCATTTTTTATTCAAACTTTTAAGTTTTTAACAGTGCAACACGCACCCCAAACGTAGAGCTTGAGCTTGAAATGCGTGAATGGCTTAATCAGAAAAATATCTATTTTATATTCATTTACTTTAAATAACACAAAATGTATAGCGCTAATTATATATTTATGTGTAAATTTTTTTACGCAAAAGTTTTTTATACAATTTTGTTATTCAAATCATTTGACAACTTAATTTTGGATAAGAATAAACCTAACCATTTTTTTTTCTTTTATATTGCAGGTATTAAATTTGTGATTGTATGAGACTGAAGTTTTTTTAAAATAATATTTTAAAGACTGAAGTTACTTCTATTTAAATTATGTTTCACAGGTAAATAGTAGTTTCGGTACTTTGATTTGAACTAATTGACTAAAGGAATAAAACTAATATTTTTCTCGTTTATCACAAAACCTGTTTCATAATAGTTTTTTTTTTATCCAACATCCATACTATGAAAAAAGGGATAAGGTAGAAGTGCACAATTAGCACTCCATTAGGTACGAGGTAATTTATTAAGTAATGCTAATAGTATGGCACAGATGTACGAGTGTATTCTGGAGCATCATCTAAAATTATTACCTTCTGAATGCAAGCAGAGGCAGCGGACAGTAATCAATAAGATAATAAATATATCTACAATAGAGTGTGCTCGATTACGAGACACTCTATACACCTTTAACCTTATTTTTGATGGGGGAGAAATTTCTATGTGAATTCGTGAAGGATATTTTAACAGGATTGACATAAGCTCAACCAAATTTGACAATTCAATCAAAAATCTTATAGTGACAGATTTGTATGAAAACTAGCCGTTCTAGTAGCCAAATTTGAACCTATATTGAATTTTTTTTGTTCACATTTGGAGTTTCTAGATAAATTAACAACGGCAATATAAGATATTCTTACCCAAACTTAGAAAGGAGGGATATATTAATATGGGTCATTCTTAGGAATGAATTAACACCTTTATTGAAATACTATATGAAAAGAAAACAGTGGAGTCTAGATACGCAAACTTGCTCAAACGGCTTTATTTTTTACAGTCTCTACGTTTTCCTTGCTCATTTGGATATTAATGTCTGTATAGACTCGACTTTTGATGCTAATTGAGAACGTAAATACTTTATGGGGTCTAGATCACCTCTTTCTTCCTGTTTATCACATTTTCACAAGCTTAATACGCCCTTCTACCCTATGGGTTTGTGATGTCATTTCAACAAACCGAATATTCCCTTCTTTTATATATTTTAGTGCAGAAAATAAGAAACAGTGTTACTGTGTTTAAAATAAAGCAGAAAGCAACCTTTTCAATTCAAATTAAAAAGTTATTGAATAAAATTTCAATCAAGTAAACAGCAACATTTTTTACTTCATGAATATTTTTCCTGAATTCATCAGTTTTAGTTCAGATCTCGAAGCGGTATATTCAAATTGAAAGTTTTGTGTACTTTAATTGAGTAGTTAAGATCCGTGCTATCTGTTTTTAGGCTGGTAAGTATGGGTATTCAAGGCTTTGGAAGAACGTACATTCTGAAGAAGTTTCGAACCCCATTTTCATACAATTATACGAATTTTTTTAAAAGCGGTGACGTAATTTTTACGAAACATATTAATATCCATTTTGCCCCTTTCAAAGGAATCCCCAGCCAACGCTTTCTCCAATCTTTGACGCTCTTCTGATATGCACTTTTTGGTATAGCCTTAAGGTCTTCCATAGATGCCATCAATCGTGGCAAGGGCCGTTTCA
This sequence comes from Leucophenga maculata, assembly GCA_035044805.1. Classification (NCBI taxonomy): domain Eukaryota; kingdom Metazoa; phylum Arthropoda; class Insecta; order Diptera; family Drosophilidae; genus Leucophenga; species Leucophenga maculata. The sequence goes on along the minus strand of JAWNNP010000003.1, from coordinate 80,642 downwards.
GTTTGGGAATAGGAAAAATCGCAGGGCCAAGTTCGGTGAGTACGATAGCTAAGTCATTTATATGCTGTCAGAGCATTAGCGTAATGCAATAGCCATGAATTGTTTTGCGACAAACCCTGTCGATTTCTTTGTATACGACGCTCAACTTCAAGAAAATCTTCCTTACTGTTCATACGACTTTCGGGAAAGATCCATGATGCCATTGCAATCGAAAAATACCAAAACCTTCATATTGGACCTAAGTTGGCGTGCATTGTACGACAATGTTTTTGAAGATTAGGTTTTGGCTTTAATATCATAACCATTTACCCATGGATCGTCGTTAACATCATTCAACAGCTCATAAGCGATACTCATGCGACTGTCAAAATTTAGCATTTTCGGAACAAACCCTTACCCTTTTAATTTCAAATATACAGAATTTTCCAACGGTTTCGACCTTTTGTAGTTTTTGAGACTAATTGTTTCATTGTACGATGGTTATGGTAAGGAGTATATAGTACATAAGTTGTGGAGTCTTCCGTGCTTTGCTGTTATGTACAATCGCATAAACTGTAGTTTATTTGGTTACAGGGTATAGACATTTCTGACCACGAATTAAAAAGCTGCAGTAGCCAAATAAATAAAGTCACTATGTGCACCTCTGAAGCCCACCTGTACTTTAGAAAACAACTCATAACTTCATCAAGACTTTTTGGTCAATAATGAGCAGCTACTGCGGTTGCCGTCCGTGAGAGAGTCCAAACACTGGAAAAATCTACTTCACTTATATTTCGACTATATTGAGTTGCCGCTTGGTTTTGAACAAGATTGTTTCTAAAAAGTATCATCTACATCTAAAACTATCAAATTTGAAGCAATGTACACCTTAACCATAAAAACCACCATAAAAAGCAGTCGTGATAAATATATATATATATGTCATATTTTTATTGTGAAACTTTGTCTTTTCAAACAGACATGAATTCTCCACCAGATGCTGAAAGACCTAGGCTATGTGCAGAACTAAGTCAACATCAGAAAAGTGAGACATCCAAACATACTGATACCGGATACAAAGCCCTAGTTGATGACAGTACTAGCGACCCATTGCTCGACCAATTACTCTGGGACAGGTACGAGTTTAGTAAACTATGCAAAAGGACTTATCGACGTAAACATGCTATTCTAGTTTACACCAATTCTCGGTTCGGACTTAACCGGAAATTTGCATGTTGTAACCATAAATGTACAGATTGCAAATTAGGCAAAATACGAAAAGCTAAAATGCTGAAAAAACTGCCAAAGAAAAAGTCTACAACTGCCCATGCAATGATGTTAGCACGTTCTGAGCAAAAAAAAGCAAAGAAATCCACTTTACCTCGAACGAGAACGTCGAATAAATGTAAACTGTGCAAGCAGTCGATAACAGGCAAGAGTTCTTCGAAGTTCCGGTCGACAAAGCGTTCATAACTTAATGAAAAAAAGTCAAAATAATTAACTAAAAGGATTTTGTTTTATCAACGGGCTAACAAAAATCAATTTGAAGACCGTATGCAATAATGAACACGAAAATTTTTTAAAATCAAAATGATGTGTGAATAGTTTTAGATGCGTAATTAAGTAAGTTCACCGGCGTAAGAGTAGATATTTTAGTTTAGTTCAATGATTGGAATATTTTGTTTTGTTTAACAGTGTGTTCCGCAAAAAAAAAATATAAAAAAAATTAATGAATAAAAAGAACCAATTTGGAATTTACACAACCCTTCGCACGTTGACATATTGGACATATTTAAAGCACCCATCCATATTAGCTAATAACTGACTACAACAAGAAAAAACGAGATATTCTTTATCCCCCATTGAACCTTAAATTTGAGGCATATGTTTGATCCTTGTGAAATAAGTTATTGGGATTAGTTTTAGATCCACTTATATTTTCGTTTCAAGCTGTATTGGGGCTAACCCTATAGCTATAGCGTGCTTATAAATGTGAGATACACTTTTCTGTTTATTTTGCAGTAAAACCCTTACATAATAAAATCAAACAGAAATTTTTCATTAATATATCAAAAAACTAAATAATAACTTTTCGATGGATAAATCGATCTTTGGCTCGTTGGACTCATTATGGAAATATTCAAATAAAAAATATAGCCAAACCTACACAGTTGCAACCGCATGAACCTCAGCCAAACTAGTACAAATCAACTCTGAAGGAGAGTGGAGGGAAATTGTTATGCGCAAACAAAAAGTAGCAGTTACGTATTGCCTACTTTTCGTCGTAGGCGTTGATTTCTTTGTTTCGATGCCAAAAGTTTTGTACTCCTGAGCGCTGTGTGCAACGTACGTAGTTGCTATTCATTGTTATTACGACGAAAATATTTTGACAAAACGTTTTATGAACACAGCAGTAGCACACATACAAACACATATACAAGTACATATATAGTATAGATATAAATCTATATATACCATATAGGTTTATATATATGTATATATATATTATGTATATATGTATATGTATATAAATATACATATGTATATATAAATATATTCGTATGTAGACGCTAAGTCCTTTATCTCCACAACTCGTGCACTAAACATGCGACAATGCTTTGTATTAGACAAACTATGCAAAATTGTGACAAAAAGTTTGCGCAACTCACAAAACGAATTCATGTAAAAATCAGAACAGATCATATGAAACAAACATACACGTACAGAGCGAAAACATAGCAGCAATCTATACAAGCATAGTTTAACAAGAATACAAATACCGAAAACAACACAAGTTGCTAAAAAGTTTTGACTTGTCCTACCCAAATGACATGAGTGAAGAAACGATTTCCAATTGTCATCAGTTCGTAGATATCATTGTTGGAGTAATCCTAGAAAACTGTCAGAACGTCTATGTTGATTTACGTAATAAAAATTAAAACTATTAATTGTTTCAGCAGAAGCTGTTTTAGGCAAAATAAAAAAAACCAAATTGTCTGAGCCTCATCCCCATAAACTCAAAGGAAGTGCCTAAGCTGCTTAGCTTAGCTTTTTATACCATTCACATATATTGTAATTCACATATATTGTAATTTGGTATTATCAGGTTCGGCGAAACAATACGATCTAGCAATGTATGTCCGTCCAACAGTCTATTTGTCTGAGAGTAAGATTCTTTGAATGGAGCATACATAGAAATCAAATTAGTCGATTAAGATTCTCTTGTTATTGCACTATTTAAGTATTATCTGTAAATTTTAAAACTCGCTATAGGTTAACAGCAGTGGTAAAAATATACTCATCGAGTACATATTGAATTTTGTTTCATATGTATAGTACGCCTGCCATCACCTGGTACAAAAAAACATATAAACATATCCGTCTGTCAGAATGTCCGTAGGAACATCGATGACTTGGAACAATCAAATCTGATATTGATTTCAACAAATAAGTTTTTCATCGAAAAAAAAACATAAGTTCTTATGACTAACATTTGCCCCGATATAGGAATTCAGAAAAATGTAATATTGCATTTTAAAAACTAATACGAAAAAAGAAACAAGTACGAAAAGTACAGTCGGGCGTAACAGGCTGTAAGAGGCCCTGTACCAGTACAGGTCGCCGCTCGAATTTCCTAACCTATTAAGGATCTAAATACTTTCCTAACAAACTAACCTAGCTTATGCACCAAGCAGTGCAAGATAAAAAGGTAGGAAATTAATAACAAAAATGGTACTGACGAAAAGTATTGTGCTCCTCCCACTTCTCACTTCTTAGATGGACGTTATGTCTATACTGACATACTTTATTTTTTTGTGCTAAAGAAATTTTTAGCGTTGTGGGTGATGTTATGGGAAATGGGGGGATATGCACAAATTTAAAATAAACTTCTGGCCAAGTCATATTCAAATGCAAAAAGAACGAAGTCTCTACCTATTACCGTTCAGACGAACTTAGCTATATCGACTGCCCTATCGCTCCTAACCATAAAGGGGAAAAACTTTGGGGGGTCTCCGACCATTAGTTTTACCTGTTACATACATATGCACAAACCCAATACGCATTTGTTCCTACGGTAAAGGTACATAGACAAATAAGTTTATCTATATGAAATCGTCTCTTTAGGCTGATAAATGATATACATATTTTATGGGGTCTAAGATGTCTGATTTAATCCGTTACAAACTTTCCAAAAAACTAATAAAAATTATATAAAAGCAAAATCAAAACGGTGGGTTTTTTGGGTAATAAGAGTGGGTTTGATCATTCCTTAAACGCTGCCTATTTAAAGAAAGAATGGGATACATTAAATATCCAACCTTAACATTCTATATTTTACAGTCTCCAAGTTCTTTTTGTATTTATAGCCAAACAGACGGACATGTTTATGTCGACTTGACTTTTTGTAGAGGGCCCTCACTTTTAGTCCAATTTAAGCCCTATGGAATACTTTATTAAGATTGATGCTATACAAGTATATGCTAAATTCTACATTTCTAGCTGAATTTAAAACAGCAAGAAAACTTTTCATATAAAAACACAGATCCCTTTTAGTGGGCCGTGTTGGACCTAAATGGAATTTTTTTAATGGATTAACGTAATGTTAACTAAATTTGGTATTCCTAGCCAAATTAACAAAATGAATAATCTTTTTCATACAAAAATTAAGAATGAAAAAATGTTAACTCCCCTTACGGAGAAGTGGTTAGCGCGTTTATTAAATACAAGTGATCTCAAGAAGGAATAAGATAATCTTTATATCTCAACTTGAAGGATCTATATTTTACTGTCCCCAAGTTTCCTGTTTCTATCAGGACAGGCAGACAGACATGATATGTCTATATTGACTCAATTTTTTAATATTTAAAGGCGTATCCAAGGGAAGCAGGTGGGCCATTAAAAAATTCATCAAAAAATTTACTACATACTTTCATATTTTCATGTAATTTTCTTTGTTTGATTGAAATATTTCTGTTGTACTGAATTAGTGGCTATTATTAGTAGATTTGTCCTAGATTAAAAAAAAAAATCAATAAATTTATTATGTGCCATTCTAAATGAGACTAGTCCATAAATCTGTTAGAAAAAAAATGTTTGCACATTTTCTATTTAGACTCCCAGTATTTGCAATATTTTATGTGACTGAAGTCTTCTGATTTAAGTTATTTGCTTTATTTCTAAAGACCTATCACTGGGAGTGCTAATCTACTAAAGCGTATTATATTTCCAGCCACATGGGTTTTCGCGCTTGCTCTTGGCCCTTTGTGCTCTAGCCTTGTATTTGTATGCTTGCGTTTGAAGTTGCTTGCTGCTGGTGTCGCTGTTTTTCAATTTGCTCACTGTGCGGCTCAGGTGTGCGCTTTTACAGTAATGACATTTTTATAACGCACTTTTAGGCGCACCAGTAAGCGTTATTTGCGCGTTTGGAATGACAAACATTTCTCAATCAAAACGAAACAGGCACGTTGTTTGAAAATACATATTTCAAAAATATATATATTTAAGTACTAAGATGTTACAGAGTCTCAGCACTGTCAATTTCATAGCTCATGTAACAAGTTCAGAGCAATAGCAATATTGTCATACCTAATTCTCGTATCTGTACTAAAATTCGCAGTACCGTTTTTTTTCAGACCCAATAATACGTATTGTATTTGACCATAAAGTATTTTATTTTTATTTGGAAAGTATTAAAGTATTTTCCCCCAAAGCACTGTTTTTCTCTCCTACTTCGACCATTTGAGGCACTGAATATTTTTTTTTTTTTGCAAAATAAATTAAAAAAATCAGTCATGAGCAAGTTTAACGAACTCAAATTGTATAATAATGAAAATGCGTTTAACTTCCACACGCAATTCAGATTTGTTAAGATCTACTGTATTGACGAAAAAATCATGCAATGAAAAGACCGCTTCGTTTCAATTATGAATCGCTGAGTGATAATATTCAACCATCTCAAAAAACAACGATTGTGAATTCAAAGAACTTGCTATGGTCGTTGAGTATATTTCATGTTCGACACAAACACCATCTGCGGAATGAATTTTTGTTGCAGTCAACATTATTCGGAATTCAAAAAAATATGGACAACGAGTAGAAATGTTCACCATCAAATCCAATTTTTCGAATCTACTCGTTCACATCTATAAAAACCTAACCATCGCTTGATTTGTTTCAGCTGTCAAGTACAAACGAACAACCACAAAACCTGAGTAGAAAACTATGACGATGGATGATAAAAAAGAATCGTCCGATAATATCTTTCAATCCATTTGAAGTACAGAGAAGAAATTTAGTATATATGTAATTCAATTTATTTTGATCAAAACTGGAGGGGGAACGGCTCAGCCCCCATATAAGCGATAAACGAAATTCATTATACTTTTCACACCCATTGGGGTACATACATGAACTTAAGAATACATGTTAATGGGGTCAGAAGTAATTCTCTTATTTCTGCAGACGTTATCCTGCCTCTCATATGTTCGATAAACAAAATTTACATTTGATATACAGAGATAACATTTGATATACATGTTAAGGGGCTCGGAGGAAGTATTCCTGTTAAGTTTGCTCAAAATTTGAATATTTATCTTAGTACATTTTTTAATCTATTAATAGTTACAAATACAACTGAAAGAGTAGATTATTATCTATTCTGTATCGATTTCGGGAGCTAAAATAGTGAAATTATAAAATTCACATTTCCGCATATGGCTTCGCTATTTGGGGGTAAATATATTGACTAGGGATAAAAAGGTCTTGTGAAGATTTGTTGCTTGAAATCATACTTTAAGTGTAAAATAAATGAATCTGTATATGCCCAAGTAGGCGGCCGTGTGATTAACCCTTTTCAAGGTGTACCTATCTCTTTTATTATGTTAGCCAATGTTGGTTCCTTGAGCGTAAAACTAGTTGTATAGTGTGACACGCGTTGTATTTTGATGATGTTGTAGTTTTTTTTCTTTCTTCTCAGTTATTCACTTGCAGCACACACTCAATCCATTGAAATTATAGCGAAGCTAGCTCTGCGTACATCAGTTACGATTCTTTCTCTCTGTTTCTCGCTCTCACTCTGTGCTATCGCACAATGATTTTTTAAATTACATTTATGAACCACCGGTTAGATATTTTCGATGTAATCCGAGATAAATGCATTGGCGACATACAAGTGGCAACAAAATTCAATTAATCTAGAATGCCCTCTTACATATGTACGTTTCTGTGCAGGGTATTAAACTAAAGATTGTATTGCATTTACTCTACAGCATGCTTCTCTGTGCTTAACTTTGTTTGTACTTATGTACCTATAACTCAATTTAGTATGCGAATAGTTAAAATGAAAAAACCGGAATGAAACAACGATACTAAAATGTTTTAATTTGCTGCAAATTACAACCAGCACAAAACTTGGAAATGAAATTTTAAAAGCGCGAGTACGCATAAATTTTTCTTGTTCTTCTCAAATCTAATGACTTGCGCAAAAAAAAAAGTTAGGACGAACAGGACGCCAAACTTTGGCTAGAGCTAGGGCTTGTGCAACTTATTCCACTTCTGACCAATTGCAGTAACTTCAACTTTTCACCAAAGTATCTGGTGTTGTTTCTTACACTCCCCTAGATTCAAGGTACTTGGCCTGCACTCGTTGGCAACGCAAACTTAGTTCAATAATAACAAATGTACTTTTACGAACTTTTCCACTACAAGCTTCGACTGACTTTGGCTAACTTTTTGCCAACAACTTCGTCGAGGGATTGCACTTTTAAGAAGCAGCAGAATCGAAGAAGTGCAGCAAGTGGCGACCGGTATTCTACGTCCGGCGTCCGACATCTAGTGTCCGGTGTTCTCCACCCGTTAGTCGGCAACTGCAAATGAAGTTTCAAATGATTCAATTAATTATTTTCCAATATTTTCTGCGCGTCTTTGGCGCATATCTGCACGCTGCCTGCTAGTCAACCAACTACCCAGTTCTTCGCCATATTCGAGGCAATTGCTGGCTGCTCGGCTAAATAATTAACGAAAGACAAATTACGAATTGTTGGTGCTAGCTGCCTCATTTTTAATTGCATACTTCTCAGCGTCAAGGCAGTGATTTTATTTCATTTTTCTTCATCGTCGTTGACTTCTCTTTAGCATAGCGTTGTACTAATAGTCAGACTGCTAATTACATTTATATAATTAGTTCATGCGCGTAACAAAAGCGCGTCTAATTGTTTTTAGGGATTTCTGGAAAGAATTGTTTTCTCTTTTTTTAGCTATGCGGTTTACTGGAGTGTTAATAACCAAATACAATGCGCTTACGAAATTTTCCAACCCAATCTAGGGAATTTGGGCACGTACGGTTTTTTTTTAGAATTGTTATAAATTAATATCATATAAATACAAACCATTTTTTCATTACAGTGTGAGACGAAAAATTTTTTTAATGGATGTATAAAATATTTTTTTTATATATTATTAATTAAATATGGATAGCTGATATATAGACAAAAAAATAGACTTTTTCAATTTTACCCAAAAAAAAAAAACACATTTTGAGTTATACATCCAAATTCAGGTATAAAATAATTTTTATTCTGATATGAAGCAACGCCTGGCTGTCCAAAGTATAGCTGAACCTTCTTTGTTACGGAGATATATACCATCAGTATAAAAGTTTTGCCCTTGTGGCTTAATGACAGTAGTGGCAAATTATTGATTGAAACATTTTTAAAATCGGTTGATCAACAATATAAAATAGCTCATTGGGCTTGGTTGATACACATATACACATATTTGGAGGACGCTGAATTTTATGGCGGTAACTTTTTGTCATTTTAGTTTCAATATTTTCTGCCATTGTAGCTATAAAATTTCTACAATTTCTACAATTAAAACCTTAAAATTGGAAAAGAGAATATGTTAACTTCGGTGGAACCGAAGTTAAAATACTATTCACACTTTCCCTTTGATGTACAGCGCTTGAATTTAGTCAGTTGAGCTATCGACGTTTCAAATTTGTATCAATATAAACGTACAATATAAACAATATCTACTTTTCCCAACGAGATATAATGCAATTACAAAACAATTACTTTTTTTATAATATATTGATTGCCAAAAAAAATACATTTTCAATAGAATATTATAAATTGAAAATTTTTTGGTATGAAAGCCGCATATACAATGACTATTAAATATCTACATACCAGCTTTCAAACCAATAACCCGAAGATTATGGAAATGGGTGACAATCAACCTGACCTTGACTTAAAGGAGTTAGAAACGAATACTTCTCAATTCCAAGGTTATATTTTTCATGCGTATGAGTTATTAGTCAAAACAAAACCAGAAGAAATAAAGATATTAAAATCAAATATTTCAAAAGGAAAAACAATCATTTTTTAATGTTATCTTTGGTATGTATGATGAGTACAGATCATTAACATCCGACCGTGAAAGCTGTCTTTTGGTACTCTAGAAATAGATTTTCGACGATATATTCTATAAAATAATTTTGCAAATCTTCAACTAACCTTTTACTGATATATAACTCAAGAAGAATTCATCTAGTCATACACGATCAAATGCCTGAGCAACATTTGTGACATGCTCTTAGTAAAATCTGAATTTATGAAATAGTCTCGTGACTGTGGATATATTTTGAAAAGAAAAACTGTTAAAAAGAATTTAGATTGGCAATTTTTTGACATGTCTCTGCTGTGTTTTTATACTTCCCGGATTTCGGAATTTTTACTAGTTAATATAGGCTTCTTCCATTGGGCTGGGAGATGCTATAGTTGTTGTTGTTTAGTTTTGTGCATGGTGAAATAACAATGGTAAATAAGCATGGTGAAATAAATGAAATCCAAGAATATCTTTTCTTTTGTAACCGATGAGAGCTTTACATCGCGAGAGGTGAGAGAGTAATGTTTATAGTAAATAGATAATTTCTTTCGTTTTTTTTTATGCTACTTTTATTCTCATTAACTGTTTACTGAAGCCAGCTCCCTTTGGAATTATGAATGGGTGCAATATCGCTCATCCCTACTGTGATATAAATGAAAAATAAAGAATACAACCACCTATGGTTTTGACATTTGCTATTTTACTTAAATTGATATAGTTATACATGGGTTATACGGTTCAGCAATATTAACAAATTCATACTTTCTGTTCGTTGTATGGATGTATTATGTACTACATGTACTATTAGTAAATTGCTGTTGACGTTGATTTTATTTGCCACTTAGGCTGGCAAATTACTCATTTTGCAATTGACCATTGCTTGTAAATGATTTTGCGGTCATTGTGGCTAACGATAATCAACAAAATTGCATGAATATTTAATTGCAATATGCTGCACTTATGGGTAGGAATGGCTTAATAGGCAATCTCCGGGCATAAATGCATGTATTGACTTCTGTATGTGTGTTTGCATATGTCAAATATTTGTGTTAATATTAATTAAAACAAATGTGACATTTGGTATGAATAAAATTTTAATAAATACATGCATATAATTTTTTGTACTGTTCGAAGCCCTAATGTAGGGAAAATTTTTTGCATTTCAATGGTTTTGCAAACTGTTGCACAAAATTTTGACAAGTTACACTGAAATCAAAACGATTTTGCATTCTACTGTATAAAATTTAAATTTTTATAGGTGCCGACACATGAATAACACACAAATGAGCGATAATTGTCAGTATTATTAAAACAAAACATGTATTGGCGTGTTCAAATCAGTACGGACAACTCCCGAAAAAGGAATATTATTATATTATGCACACAGAGTATTACAATTGAGCCGCAATGTTTGACATGCCTTGAATGTTGCAACGAGCACCCGATGAAGTATAAATTAAAATTGCCGATCAGCGCGGTAAGGGTTTTCGTTCTAGCCATTTCCATCTACACGGCCGTCTGTCTTTAATGTGGCCACTGTGTAACTCTCATACAACAACAATATGCATTTATATTACTTTTCTAGCTGGGCCCGCTACATTATCTTGGCCCGATGACCTACGCAAGCGAAGCCGCAACCAGTGTTAATGTCTCTCTTTAATCCTACTAATATTATAAATGCGAAAGTTTGTATGGATGTATGTATGGATGTATGTTCCTCTCTTACGGCCAAACCGCTCAACCAATTCGTGTGAATTTTGGACTAGAGATAGATGGGATGATGGAAAAGAACATAGGCTATGTTTTGACAAAATCGGTGGGGGCGTTGCCACACCCCCCATATAAGCGATATTTAAAATTGGTCATATCTTTGCATCCATTTAAGGTACAGAGATGAAATTTGATATACACGTTAAGAGGATGAGGAGAAGTCAACCTGTTAAGTTTGGACAAAATCGGAGGGGGCGTTGCCCCACCCCCCATATAAGAGACAATCAAAATTTGTCATATCTTTGCATCCATTTAAGGTACAGAAATACAATTTGGTATACATGTTAAGAGGATGAGGAGAAGTCAACCTGTTAAGTTTGGACCAAATCGGAGGGGGCGGTGCGCCACCCCCACATAAGCGAGAATCAAAATTTGTCATATCTTTGCATCCATTTAAGGTACAGAAATAAAATTTGGTATACATGTTAAGAGGATGAGGAGAAGTTAACCTGTTAAGTTTGGACAAAATCGGAGGGGGCGTTGCCCCACCCCCCATATAAGCGATAATCAAAATTTGTCATATCTTTGCATCCATTTAAGGTACAGAAATAAAATTTGGTATACATGTTAAGAGGATGAGGAGAAGTCAACCTGTTAAGTTTGGAGCAAATCGGAGGGGGCGGTGCGCCACCCCCACATAAGCGAGAATCAAAATTTGTCATATCTTTGCATCCATTTAAGGTACAGAAATAAAATTTGGTATACATGTTAAGAGTTTGAGGAGAAGCTAACCTGTTAAGTTTGGTCAAAATCGGAGGGGGGTTGCCCCACCCCCGATATAAGCGATAATCAAAATTTGACATATCTTTGCATCCATTTAAGGTACAGAGATGAAATTTGGTATAAATTTTAAGAGGATGAGGAGAAGTCAACCTGTTAAGTTTGGACAAAATCGGAGGGGCGTAGCCCCACCCCCCATATAAGAGACAATCAAAATTTGTCATATCTTTGCATCCATTTAAGGTACAGAAATAAAATTTGGTATACATGTTAAGAGGATGAGGAGAAGTTAACCTGTTAAGTTTGGACAAAATCGGAGGGGGCGTTGCCCCACCCCCCATATAAGCGATAATCAAAATTTGTCATATCTTTGCATCCATTTAAGGTACAGAAATAAAATTTGGTATGCATGTTAAGAGGATGAGGAGAAGTAAACCTGTTAAGTTTGGACAAAATTGGAGGGGGCGGAAGATCCGCGGACGAAGTCGCGGGTAAAAGCTAGTCAATAATAATGCTTCCCTGTTTTCAATTTTGTTTATCGCTCGTTTAGCGAGCGGAGCATCTCCACTCGTATTTTTAATAGGAATACGTCCCACGATCCCATTAATATGTATACCAAATATAATATATGTACCTAAAATGATCCGAAAAAACTATACATTTTGTTTATAGCTTATGTGTGGGGCCAGGCATTGTCCACGATTCGGACGAAAATTAATAGAGTGACTTCTCCCGGTCCGATTAACACGTATACTAAATTTCATCGCTGCACCTCAAAACAAACACACAAAATTTTCGAATGATAGTTTGGATATATAATTTTTCTATTCCATCTTTATATAGGTAGTGGTTAATGAACGTGTCATTCCTTCTTTAAGGGGTAGGTCCCATTAAAACTTACCCTTCCTTTTCCTTCATTCAATCCTAATAAAATATTCCTAATGGGTCCATATCGGACCAATAGAAGGGGTAGCTCTGTCCCCCTTCCTTATGGATCAGGCCCCTGTGTAGACTGTATATCTAAAAGCACTTTCAATTTATATAAAGAATGAATACACTTGAAACCAAACTGAGTGAGCAACATATACTATCGAATTTTTAAGTCAGAGACAGTGTTTTTTTTGTTAAGGTTCTAGAGTACTAATAATGTCCTGTACTTCGGAAGTAGTGGTTCTTGCTACATTTGTGCAAATACAGTGAGTACACTATGTGAGCGATAATTTCTCAAATAAATTGATTTAGCCTGGCATGGTTGTCTGACTCTATTCCACTGCCCTTGTGAACTATTTCTTAATGTTATAAGTTTTGATTGGTGATCCGATTAGAGATCGTTTAGAACTAGGGTTCAGGGTTGACAATAAAATATTCCACGCGGATAAAGATCGGAATATTCTCTTGAGCATTATTTAAAAAAAAAAATGTATTTTCATTGTTAAACCATATTTTAAAAATTATGAAAGTTTGGTTTCTACAAATTCGCCAGTTTAATACACTTTACAACTCAAATGGTTTCAAATCAAATTTTGCGTGAATTCTGCGATACCCTTTAAAAATTATATCGGGTCTCACTCTGGTATTTGAGAAATGTTCAGTCATTTATTTTTGTGTGCGCTGCACAGTGCGACCACTTGTTCAGTGTGCATATGTATGTGTGCTATGGGTTCGAGTTTTATTGCTTCGTTTGCTGACATATACTTTTATACACATACTTCTTTATATATGAGCGCTGCAGCGGTTTATATGTATTTGAAGTACTAATGTTTCTTGATCACCGAAGTAAACGATTTTATTTTTGTTTACTCTTCACTCAGAGTCACAACGTTTGCAACACATTAAATGAGACATCACACATCGTATAAAGTATATATATTCGAGATCAGCATGACATGGCGAATCGTTCCAACTATGTCTTTTTGTATGTCTATCTGCAAGAGTATAACTATGCGCACTGTTCTCACAATCTTCGAGAAATTATTTTGAAAATTGAGAATGTATTATTCTCTTCGCAGCAAGATGATTTGTGGTGCGCATATGAATGCATATAAATTTATTATATGCCTTCTCATTAATTTATAATTTTTAATGACTTATAATACATGAAAAATTGACAAATGATTTGTTGCTTGTTAATGTTAAAGTCAAAAGGTGACCAACTATATACAAATATTCGAAAAACCATTATTATTTTGCATTTCGAATGACCGGTTTTGATTTATGTCGCTGAATTTTCATACATTACTATGTCGCAGTGTTATAATTCTCATTTAGTTCTAGCTTACACAAGTAGTTGGTTAATGTGCTATTGGTTTTATTGTTTTCGGGTTTTTTTTTTATACTTTTTAGCAATTCCTTGTATGGTTATACAAATGATTAACAATCAGCCGGTTCAGCAAGTAGTTTTGATGAACAGGTACAACAATACGAGAAAAAATTTTAGTATTCTGTACTGAAATGACCATGTAGTTCTATTGTGAAATTTCAAGAAATTCGAACTGTTTTGTCATAGAAAAATAGGTGCCAAATTCGGAACATTTACATGTGTTTGAGGGTTAATAGAACTACCCGTAAATTTATAGATTTATGCAATTAGTATTGGAGAATTCGAAAAGTGGCGCAAATTTGTGTTCGTCGTCCAAATTTCTAAAAGTTTTGTGTTTATATAAAACGACAAAATCGTGTCGAAACTTTATAAAATTGTATGGTTGTTACGATATTCAACATTCATATTCATAAGCCCAATTTCGCATATTGCATATTCGCAAGTTATGGGGAAAGAGGAGATGGAAGCTGAATTGTTGTAAAACAAAGAAACAAAATTTTGCTGGATGGATACGGTTTTAAGAGCAATAAGGAGAATATTTCACTTTTAGTCTTGCTTTCTTATATGATCCTATATTTTTGCTAACGACTAATAAACTTCATCGCTTTAAGCGTAATAATTATTTATTTGAGTTACGCAATGCAATTTCAATTAGGCGTCTCTGCAAAAGAGACGAGAAAAAAATCAACATTATTGACATATCAAGTATGTTCCAACAATAATAGCTTGCATCAAAGAACGAAAAATACACAAAGAGGGCTGCTGTATCTATTGTCGCTCTAGTAAAGCTGAGGATTTATTCAAGAATATAGCCCGAGGTTATTGCATAGACGAAGAGTATATTGAAATGGCTCAGTCTTGCTGGATTTCGTTGGGCTGTGCTGCGTTGTTAAGAATGTAATGTATAAAAACATTGTGGTTTACGTTTGGTGATTTGTACATGACCACGGATTGAAATGAAGTCTAGTCGAATATAGTAAATACTGCAGCACTGCTCCGATTGTGTATGCGGCTCTTCTCTTTAGCACGTCACCCTTTTTCTTTTCGTTAACGACAAACGTTTTTGTGCCATTCGCAAATTTTTAATTTAATTTATGAAGCACGCTTCTTGGCACTGTGCAAGAATGAAAAGTGCGGCCACCCCGTTTTATAATATTTTCTTCATCGTTTGGTCGACTTTTTCATCAAGATGAAAATCTCATTTGTTTTTTTTAATGTTTGCGGCTGGAAAAAGGTTTCCACGCAGCTTGTAACTCCACGGACTGTTTGCAGTTTTTTGTCAACGTTGTCATCGTTGTTCTTAATGTCATTTCCATCCTTTTCGTCGTTATCGAAACTGTTTTGTGGTCATGCCCACTTGATGCGTATTTAATTAACGTTAATTGGAATTGATTTATGCATGCAACGCGCGTAGCTGCCGAAAAATAATCTACCCCAGGACGAATGCTTCCACTTTTATTTAATCATAAATGTTGCCTATTGCGTTTCTTTGAGTTTGCAGTAGATTGAACAAATTTGATGCATGTTGTAGCATGAAATGGCAATAATTAGATGCTGGTGAATATAGAAAAAAGGAATTCGGATAAAATTTGATTCAAACTAATTGGCACGTCTAACGATTTTGAAAATAATTTGAATAATTTATACGTGCCTTTCTTAAAATTTGATTCGTAATTTATCGTACTGCCAATTATTTATCCCGATATTAATAAAATTTTTTTTTTCTCAAAAAGGTCGAGTAGAAGGTTTAAACTCCAGATCAAATTTATATTTGCAGAAGAAGGCATATATATATATATATATATATATATATATATATATATATATATATATATATATATACACTGCGGAGCAGCGGATTAGCGAAAATGCACTTTTTTTATTTGTTTTTACGTGGCATGTTAGTTTGCCACAAAAAATGTTTAGGCACAAATATTCCATTCTTGATTAAATCGGATACAAATTTGTCGTAGTCTAAAATTGAAGTAAAAACGAATGTGCGTACTGTACCACGACTTATTGCTAAAACTTTACATTTAAAGCGTCAAAAAATGAGAGCCGGTAACAACGACTTAGTTTCTGTCGAAAAATATGGCCAGGACTAAGAGGTGGCACAGCTAGTGTTCTCAGACAAAAAGAAAAATCTAGTGTAAGGGTCCTGATGGTTATGTTTAATACTTATATGATATTTGAAAGGATGAGCACACTATAAATAAATTACACAGCCAGGTTCGTATATTTATGGTATACCATTACATATTATGGCACGAAAACCTGCAATTTTTTACACCTTCTATGAACGCCGTTTCAAAAATGACATTCCCTGAAGTAAACAAGGTTTTTAAATTGACTGGATAAAGCACCAATTCACAGTGCTGAGATTTTGAAATCCTAGATTGGTCGCCTTACTTGGTAGACCTAAATATTATTGAAAATGTTTGCGGATGGCAAAATTGCGAATGGAAAATTCAGAATAATAATGTAAGAGTATAGATAGAAAAATAAAAGAGGAAATAATGAGTTGGATGATGCATATAGACTCGAGTCATATTTAGAAAAAAAAAAAAAAATTAATAGGGTGATAGGGCTAGAATCGCTTTAGTAATCCTATATCATTTTTTGTTGTCCTGTGCTATCAGTTAAACGATGCCTCTTGATTTTATATGAATTTTGATCCAATACACAAGCAAAAACCGAATAATTTGTCTACACTTAATTTTTTTTCAACTCTGATATTGCTCGTTGCTACTACAATTTTTGAATTTCATTTATTGTAGATAATTTATTTGTTTAAACATATATATATATGCAGCAAAATTTTACCCGGAAAATGAAGCTTTGATGCAAAAATTCCAAAAAAAAAAAAGTACAACATTGTTGCTTTAATTGTTTTATTCTACTGCTTTATGGATGTGTCGCTTTTATTAGCAATTTGTATATCATTTACAGAAAGCTGATCAGTTTTCTCATTTTAGTAATCATGTCAATTGAACACTGCTTAAATTGAAGTATTTAAATTGAAGTATTTAAATAAATTGAGCTGAATGATTTTGAACTGGGCTTAATGATTTTGCCTTTATTCATGGTACCCAGGCCAATAAGACTAACATTTCTCCATTAAGAAAAACCCATTGATTCCAGTTTAGCTCAGTTTTTCGAAATTTTTCTATAGTTTTTCTGCTGACATTGCGTCATTTGTTGCGTTTATGGCACTTGACATTTTCAATTTAGTAAAATGTGCACAAGTGCCCAAAAAAAATATCAGACAGACGCGTGGTAGTTGTAGCCGAATTTGGGCGTACGGCGTCACACCAACTCGGATAACTTGAACAGCTGTCAATAGTATTTATAGTTTGTGCAGGAGTATTTTTTTCGATGTAACGCATTGAGTATAAAAAGTGGAAGCGGAAACGAATCGAGTACAGAACGAAACGGAATGCAAAAAGTATGCAAAACATGAAGCAGTGCATAAGTGAAAAGGATAGTTAAAGAGAGAGAGAATAGGATTGCACAGTGAATATGAGATAGGATGACAGCATATATGCAAAACTCACTATTTCAGTGGTATATGTATTTGTGCGACAGTTGATAACTCCGGTACTGTTGCTGTTGTCAGCTGCACCTTTCTGTTTTCATTGCCAAAACTGCCATATACACACATTCTATCTCCTTTCCCCTCTCGTTTCTGTCTTTTACTCTATCCCGCTTTTGCAGTAACTATTATTCATTCCACCTTTCTCTCGCGCTCTTGCTCTTAGTTCCACAGAATCACTAAACTATAGTATAATCGAGTAGCTCACCATTTCATACAAAATGGCTTCACAACGGATGTCGACCACACACCATAGGCCAACAACAGACGCGCTTCCGGCAACTTAACTCGCGGCATACGCTAGTTGGCTACATAACAAACCACTTTTACGATTTACATTGTGAACAATTTAAAGAACTCAGTAAAATAAGTAAAAAAAATTATTTAGTAGCTTTAAAAAAATAAAAAAAAGTAAAGTGCTAATCAAAATGGAATCAAGTTTCCAAATAGTAACCAGATGTGTTCAATAATATTATTTATATATTTATTTTTAGCCCCTGTACCGAAGGTACAATAGCCTATTGGTTTTGTGCAAATGTATGTAACAGGTAAAAAAAATGTTCGGAGACCCCCAAGGCTTCCCCCATTATGGTCAGGAGTTATAGAGGAGTCGATATAGCCATTCCCGTCTGCCCGTCCGTATGAAAAAAACGATATCAGAAACGGTAATAAATAGAGACTTTTGTTCATTTTGCATTCGACTAGGACTTCTCCGGAATTTTATGAGTTTATTTTAAAATTTTGACACTTACATCCAACATTTGTTGTTGTTTTTTTTGGCTTAATCTATATTAAAATCTTATAAAGATTTTTTCTAAGCGAAATTTAATAATTTTAGCTACTTCAAATGAATATAAAAGAGTGTAGAATTTTCTTCTTGATTTTCACTTACAGCTGCAGCTGAAAAATTAATTCTTAAAGAATATTTGTCAGCAGCACAATATTTGTCAACGGCAAGAAAATTCACTATTTTCTATATATCTTTCTATCTTACCTCTCTCGCATACTAACTCTCTCATCGGTTACAAGAGAGAAGATATGTATCACCTTCTATTAATCACGTCTCTCGCGATCTAACGCTGTCGTCTGTTATAAGAGAGAAGATGTGCGTGGATTGTAATTACCATCCGCTGCTTATTTCTTGTTGCTTATTTCACCTACATACATAAAACCAAATAGGATCTCTCTCCTACCCATGCATAAGCACTCATTCTCTATGCTTCCAACGTTTTTCCCCTCTTGAATTCCGTTTCCCATTGCACACTATTGAAGTTGAAAATTTACTGTACACACATACGCGCGAGCATTTCCCCTTCTCTTCCATTTCACTCTACGTTTCTTTTCTCGCGAGATACCCCTTTTTTGTAACAAAACGTTCAAATTTAGCAGCCATAAAGAAACTTCACAACTTTATTGTGAGTGTGAGTGTAAGTGATTGAGTTGGGCACTCAGTGAGCGTGGTATTTCTAAAAATATACCGTATTCGGAAATATTAACAGTAAGCCTATGTGACGGGTTTCATTTGAAACTTTTTGAAATATATGCACAAAAAATGCATTTCAACTACCAGACAGTAGATCGGTAGATACGGTGTATTTTCCGTCAATCCTAATAAAATATTTTACATGGATCCAGATCGCACCCATGCAAGTTCTAAGAACAAGGCATATATAGGTGCTGTACACGAAAGCAGCGTTCTTATTTAGTTTTGGAAAAGTTTCTTAGGTTTAACAATTTTTTAATCCTACTTCCTACTAATATTATGAATGCGAAAGTTTGCGAGGATGTATTTATAGATGTATGGATGAATGTTATTCTCTTACACCTAAACCTGAACAATCCTGATAAATTTGTTCCAACTTGGAGGGGGCGATACCCATACTCCGATATAAGCGATAGATAAAATTCATAAATATTTATACTTTATGGAGTATCCGATGCTTTCCTTAACGCATTGCAACATTGTGACTAATTTAAAATACTATTCCTTATCTTTATGATAAGTAAATATGTAACTGTAAAATGTTAAAGCGCTTAAAATGTAGGTAATATTCGACGGATTATTCACTGTACTATATATTCAAAAGTAGACTGATAAACATATATAGCGGAAAAATCATTGTGGTTGTATTCGTTTTTGTTGAGGAACTCCCCAAAAATCTTAAATCTCGTATTTATTCCACATACGAAGCACATGAATTTTAAATTACTGTGAGAAAAGTACACATATAAGAAGGAAAGTAGCAAAAAGCGATAAATGGAAATGGTCGTCACTTTCCCTTCAAATTTAACTTGATATTTTCTTCATTTAGTCAGTAGTACACATATATGTATGGTGCAGAGCACATTGGGACTAATTTACCAAAAACTTGTGTGTCATTGACAAGAGCGTTATCAGTTGTAACTTGAAAGTTAAAATATTTTATAAACAATGAAGGTTTTGGAATGTTTCGATGAGGATAAGTTTTAAGCTGATCATATTTGACATGACACCTCTTTTTGATGGGTCGTACCATATAACCCAATATGCTTGTATAAGAGAACGATTTATATATTGTCCTGCTGAGTGTTACAAGCTTTGTGACTAAATAAATGTGTACCCTTTATATAATGAATAGAGAAACCATAAATTCTATTTTATATTAGCCTAACCCAAAGTTGATAAAGTTTACCATTTCGTAGTATTAAATAAATCTAGTATTTAATGAAAATGTTAACTTCCCGTTCTTTCGGACGGTTGGAACTTAACACACAAACCTACTCCCGATTCCGAGTTTTTGTATGAACAATTTTATTGATATGATTAATTTTGGTATGAGTAACACTATTTATGTATCGGGAAGTGACAATAGGTAAAATCTGGCACTACTAAAATAAAGTTTGACATTATTTAGCATGAACATACGCACAACGCTTTTATGTACAAGCGCTATTCGTGTTGTTTACAAAGAGTTGAAAAAATCAATTTGGCGAAAAAATTGAAATTTCAAGGGATTATTTGCGTTGGATTATTTTTCAGAAATTGCGACGTGGATTATCTTAACAACAGTGTTTCGATGAACTCAGTTCTTTGTACGGCGATGAAGCACCATCAAAAACCACTGTATATGGCAGGTATGATGAATACAATTGTTATGAAGGGTCTACATAGACGGATGTGTTAAAAGATTTATGGGGTGCATGTTGCGTCACTTAAACCATTGCAAATATTGGGACTAAGCCATAATACTGTTTATACTATGTGTGGAAACTGTTAAATAAAAGTTAATGTTTTGGTTAAACTAGTTTTCAGAAAAATACTCATACTTCTACGCATTTCTTCGATAACTTATCAAAAATTATCTGGTTTTTCAGTAGTATTCTCTATACTCACTAACTAGTTTGATTACTTTTTCATTATATAAACCTCGTTTACGTAAATTTTCATGGATTTTGTCCCACTGTGCAAGAAAGCTGACTTATAAAAATTTACCAAAATGAAATGAAATAAAGGCAGTAACATGTATGCAAAAAAGGAAGTGTGGAAAACAGAGTGATACAAATCAAGCGTTCACACATTTGGCCACACTAGCCAGAACGTCGCATCAGTGTATGTAGCTCAATATCACTACACAAGTCTACTTGAAATCATTCCTCTCATGCCTGCATCCCACTCCATTCCTATACTGTACAGATGTGCACTTGAAACTGCGTTTTCACATGCCACATAAGAAAAGTGAATAAAAGAAGGAAATCCAAGCGTACAACTCATTTGAAATTCATGCGGCCACTCACTGGGTGCATAAAGCAATCAAATCAACCGCAAGCACACACAAACGAGCTGCCGAGTTGAGTATGTAGTAGCAGAGGTCCTTTTACTATATCCTTCCTATCTCTATACTTGGAGACGACGACCACGACGACGTTGAACGAAAAAAAAACGTAGCAGCTTTGGTTTTATACACGTTTTTCGTGTAAATAATAAATAAGGCATACTTTCGGGCTCCCAAGCAAGCATAACAAGCAAATAAAGGGCAAATAAAATCTTTCAAATAAAAGAGGTGCCAAATATACATAATATACTTACTTGTACAATAAGTTTATTTTTATTTATTTATTTTTTTATGTTTGGCAAATGCGTAAAATGTATTCGAATCGATACATCGATATAAACAAGTAAGAAAATTACAGTCGGGCGTAACCGACTGTAAGAGGCCCTGTACCAGTGCAGGTCGCCTAACAAATACATTAAATGTTCCCCAAGCTTATGACCAAACACATGACCACTTCTCACTGCACGACTAAGTGCCTTTTAAACCATTTTTTTATGTATGAAACGAAAAGGGGGGTCGCTCAAATTCAATTGCTTATAAAATCGTCATTTATTATCCGATTTTGATGAACTTTTCGGATTTTTGCTAAGAAGGACGATATCTCTATACTGGCATACTTACTTTTTTTTGTGCCGAAGAAATTTTTACCCTTGGGGGTGATTTTATGGGGAAGGGGGGGGAGGGGCAAGTTTTTAAAATAAACTTGTAAAATTCCGGAGCAGTCCTAGTCGAATGCAAAAAACACGAAGTCTCTATCTATTACCGTTTCCGAGATCCTTTCGTTCATACGGACGGCCAGACGGACAGACGGACAGACGGACAGACGGACAGACGGACATGTCTATATCGACTCCTCTATCGCTCCTGACCATAATGGGGGTAACTTTGGGGGGTCTCCGATTATTATTTCTACCTGTTACATACATTTGCACAAAACCAATAGGCTCTTGTACCTTCGGTACAGGGCCTAAAAAGTGATTAGTAAAACTAGTTTTTAGGCCCTGTACTCGAAGGTACAAGAGCCTATTGGTTTTGTGAAAATGTATGTAACAGGTAGAAATAATAGTCGGAGACCCCCCAAAGTTACCCCCATTATGGTCAGGAGTGATAGGGGAGTCGATATAGTCATGTCCGTCCTTCTGTATGAACGAAAGGATCTCGGAAACGGTAATAGATAGACTTCGTGTTTTTTGCATTCAACTAGGACTGCTCCGGAATTTTACAAGTTTATTTTAAAATTTTTCCCCTCCCCCAATAAAATTGTCGCCAATTGTTTCGCTTTATGCACATAAAACACGCTATTGCTTACTGTTAAAATAATTGAGATTGCAATTCATTTTTTTTCGCTTTTTTTTAACACAAACATTAGCAAAATTCTCCCTTTTTGTCAATCCTTATTACTTTTTTTCATATCGAACCACTTAAAATGGTAGCCATCACACAAATCTTTTTTTTTTTTTGTTGTATGAAATTTGTATTTGCTTATGTTAATTCAGCTAGAAACGCTAATTTGGAATATTTTCCGTCCATCCCTTTAAAATATTTCATAAAAGTCGAAATCAGACCACTAAATCAAACAAAATCAAGACTGTATATACAGCACATATACAACATTAGGACACTACCCACAACATAGCCCGCATCTCTAATTTTAAAAGCCTCCGTACGAGTAACTAGAAGAATCATCGTTCCAAACAGTTACATACAAGTTGAATTCACGTTTTCGTAAGCAGAAGCCAAAGAATAATGTTAAAAAAAATAACTCATTTTGTTTCTAAAAACAATATAATCCAAAATATTATATAAGAACACTTTTTTCTAATTATTGTTCTGTAAACAAAAAGCAAACATTTCACAAAAGAAAAGCTACGCATACTTGTTTCGTTTAAGAATCCAAACTATAAATATATACAATTACATTTTCTTTTTTACTTCGTCCTTTTTTATTATCCCAATCCTTTTCACGAAAGCTTTTCCAACTAGAATTTTCTTGAACAAATTTCAGCTTGATAATTTCATTGACGCTGTGTTGTTCTTTATTATCCTGAATATTTTTATACGCCTATTTCATGGTCAATATACAAAACCTATATCCTTGGTATCCATATTTTCTGTTACCACATCACTGTGTCCTTCACATGGTAAAGTTTTAAGTTTCGTTTTTAAGTCATTTTTTTACCCACATATTAGCAGGTTTTCTTTTTCGATTCAATATCCTTTAACAGGTTCATGTCTAGGATTCTTTTTTATATATCCTGACACATTTTTGAAAATATATTATTTCGATGTCCTCTTCTAAGCGATATACTATATTATTTTCCTCGCTAGTATTCATTGAATACACGATATTTCTATCTTCTTCTTCAATCTTATCGTATTTTATAGTTACGGCATATATTTCTCCTAAATTATGTTTTATTCATTCTTATTTATTCTTTGTTCTCAATCTTACACTTTTTCACTTTTCCTTGAGAGAACTTTTCTCAGCGTTCCTTTTGAAAACATTTTTTCCCTATTTGTTGCCTTTCAAAACCATTGACGGAGTCGTTATTGTCTTTGAGTATATTGCATTGAGATGCCGTGGTTGCACGGCGATATCTGCGGTTTCTTTGGTGGCATCAGTGACGACAACAACCACGACTCCATCGAGTGGATTGACATAGGCAAGATGTGCTTTGATTTGGACCTCAACATCACTGGCGGGAATGGTTTCGGCGGGTGACGGTTCACTTCCTGTTTTGACTTAGCCATTACCATCTTCATTGCCGAAATAAGCTTTCTCTCCTGCAGTGGAAACGAATCCGGTAGCTGCGATGAGATCCACTTATGAGTGTGACCATATTGACAGTATGGCCGATGGCCAGATGCTTTGAAGCCAAATGGTCGAATTGAGCGATTGCCCTCCGATGTGCTTTTGCAATAGTAGCTTTCGTCGAATTCGCTAACCATATCGATGCGACTATCCTCGTCGTCCTTTACCGACCAACAGTCGTAAGGGCGACCAGACTTGGCGCGATTTCGTTGCGACTTTGTGTTGCTCACTGGACGAATTACTTTTGCGTGCGGACGCTGTAATGTAGTAACAGGATAAATTGGATACAAAGATCTAGTTGATTGACCAATTGTCCTTTCCTTTGCAATCAATGCTAATGGCGATGGCGTTGTATAGTTCCACTTACGGTGGGCGTACATAAAAGGGCGCATTGACTTAAATCTGCCGTTCTTACCACCGGCACTCATGCGATTGTCGATCTTCGATTTTGTCGGTACGACTGCGATTTTAGACTTTTTATTTTTTAATACTAATGACAAAGGCGGTTGCTGCTTGAAAAGCGATTTGTTGACAAGTTTTTTTACGGAAACCTTCGCAGAGGAGTTTCTCTTTTTGGTTTCTTCCCTGAGTGTTTTTCCTACCGATTTCTGCCCCTGCTTTGTTGCAGATTTAAGGAGATTCTTCCCACTTATCTTCTCCATAGTGGACTTTTTAATTGCTATATTTCCTGACATCTTTCCAGTCTGCAACTTAACAGGCATTTTGCTGATCGGTTTCTCGACAGGTGTCTTTTTAGTTAATGTCTTTTCAACTATGTTTCTCTTTGACATATCCACGATAAGCTTTCCAGCTAACGGAGGCGTAGGTTTTCCAGCTAACGGAGGCGTAGGCTTTCCAGCTATCGGAGGTGTAGGCTTTCCAGTTAACGGAGGCGTAGGCTTTCCAGCTAAGGGAAGCGTAGTCTTTCGTATCGGCTTCTTCGGTGGCGTAATTTCGATCAGACGCTTTGGACGGGTTTTTTTCATCGTCATTTTCGTAGTTACCTTTTTTAATTGCGTGTCGATAGGCTGCCTTCCGGTGAAAGTCTTCGAAGGCATCTCCTTCGTTTGCTTATCCAGAGCCTTCTTTAGCATCTGCTCCATAGAATGTGCCTTACCGAGAAACAACTCCACAAGCGGCTTTCCGGCCGATTCTTTAACTGGCTTCTGCATCGACATCTGACGCATATTTGTTTTTCCGTGCGCATTTCCTGTAAACAACGTAACAAGCGGTTTTCCGGGACGCTCCATTAACGTATTTTTGACTAGTGTATCTGCATATCGCTTTTTAGTCGGCATTTTCAGTGGCATTGACGCTGTTATCAGCTTTTCAACGGACTTTTTCACTGGTCCTTCTGCGAGTGGCTTTTTAGTCAGAGGATTCATAGGCAACTCTTTTATCGGCTTACCCATCGAAATCTTCTGCGTCGATACCACAACGGATGCCTTTCTTATTGGCATTTCACCGTGCGGCAGACTCGGTAGCTTCACAGGCAAGTTTTTGGCCAACTTTCTTGTGTGCGTCGCTCCCAGTGTTGACGTCTGCTTCTTTATTGGCTGTTTTGCCTGCAGTTTGTGTACGGATTGTGATGGCTTTGACCGTTTTTGCGTTAGTAAAATTTTACCTGCTTTAAGGCGATACTTCTTTGGCCACTTGTATTGAGCATATGATGCCGCAGCTGCCGTTATGGCCATCAACGATTTCGCCGCAGCCGACAATTTCCCGTTCGCAAGCACTGTTGGTATGGACTTGTTTGCCTTCATCGCCATCATGTTAGAAGTTGTGTCACCCTTTTTCTCCTGTTCCACACTCTTGCAACTTGGATTCCCATTAAACGACACCTTGGGACCACTATAACTTGAATATGCCGCAATCCGCTCAAGACACGGGGAACGCCGCTGTACCTCCAAGTACTGTTTGTTTATCGAAACGGATTGTTGACCAAGCTTAAATTTATGATTATTGTTGAGACACAAAATATAGGTTGCAACTTATAGGTTGTAACTTACAGTGCGGGAATTAAAATTGCTCTGCTTCAAATCTGCAGATACAGTTTTCATGGCGAATTTTGAAACATAAAATTTTGAACACAAATTATAATTGTAAAACTAATACCAGCTTCAAGAAATTTTTAACGCAACTAATGAAAGTTTTTATTAATTTAATATTAAAAAATCAAGGCAAACTTTGAGAAATTAAATTAAAATCGAATTTTGTACCAATAAGAGCTATATAGTACGTTTATACGAAGGCGTTATTCATGAAATCATTTCAGGAATTGTGAAAAAATGTTGCGTATAAACTGTTCTATATGCAGAAATGTTAAACATTTCGTGAATGTTTATCTATTACGTCTATTTCTTCCAGCATTGCCACCTGATAGTTTTGATGTTGTGTGGTAAATGTGTGGTAAACAGACCTTGATATGTTTTCAGTTTTCAAGAACGGAAACAACAAAATTACGGTAAATTGGATTTTTTTTTTTATCCGTCTGTGTTAAAAATACTTGTAGTATTTCATATTTACTTTTAAATTATTTTGAATATTTTTCCGACTTATTTTTACAGAAACATGTTGCCACTTCTTTTAATAGTGGTAACTTTTTTTCTCCAACATTGTTGTTAAATTATTGAAATTTTTAAAATCAAAATTACGAGTGGAATCCAAAAAAAAACAAAAATGTTTACATTCTGTAATAAAATTCACTACGCACCATTTCAAATACATCCTTGCACTTGCATTTCTACCTTCGCTCTTCTATCACAAAGAGTCTGGCGAGAGAAAAGAAACGCTTTTACTATTTGCAATTTATAATTCATTTTTTGATTGCAATGCAGGACGAATGGCTTGTTTCCATCTTGAGTTGCCATTTACAGTGAAAAGTAAAAGTGCGCCAACCTGCTAAAGTTATAAAGTCTTTTTAGTTTGGCGGGTAAAATAAATTCACATTGTTCAATTAATTTGCATTTGATTAAATTTCATTTGGAAACTTGTATTTTTCCACTAAAAGCAAAGTTTCGCAATGCAGACTCAATGTGCACCCTATGTTGCCATATTCGAAAACTCTAGTAAATGAGCTAAAAATTGAAATCGCTCGTAGTTATGTGGCATGTAAGTTTCTTAGCGATTTGACAAAACGTTTGCAGCCATAATACTAGTGTTTTCTGTGGCGAGCCTGTTAAGTTATTTTGCATTTGATATTTTTACGGTTTGTTTGGTGGAACATCCAATTCGTTTCTTTACTAACTGAATGCTTCTTTAAAATCGAACATTATTACACAATCTGGTCGTTTGCTATTTTTTATGGGTAACGAGCCATAACTCATTACGAGTTTAAGTTTGTATTTTTATTAATGCAAAACTGATTTGATTGCGTTGAACAATATTGGCCAATATTATTACTTTTACACTACATTTTGATTATTTTCCAACCATTCAATTTTGATAAAGCCAATCAAAATACTAACGTTATATGCCTATTTGCACAGCAAAATAGAATGGCAAAGTTAGGTGACAAAATTTCATTTACTCGAACTATTTAACAATTGGGCCATCCACTTTTTGTCAAAAATTCACTATAAAATGCATTCATTTAAACGGAATATGTACTGACGAACATAAAATCTTTTGCTTTTATTTAGAGGGCTATTGAAAAGATACAGAAGGATGCGTTATATCACTTTGCCGACAGTGTGGTTGGAAATTACTTCAAAATTTCGCCTACTGAAATTAATTTGATGCGGTAGCTTATAGCCTACCAATATTTAGTAGCGAAAGTCTTTTCACACATCGTCTCGCCACGTCGCTTTCTATGTGCTCTCGTCTTTGCACCTGCTTACCCAAAGTGGAAACTGGTGTGGTTGATATTTATTTTCTCTCTTTGAAAAAATTTTAGGTATACAAAAATAGTTCGATTCGAAGAAAAACTTTTGTACTTCATTGTGACTCTTTTTTTTTAATCACAACAGCTGATGAATGAATTGAATCAACAAGATTGCATTTTGATTTTCGATTTGTGCATTGACAGTCAGTAAATTTTGCTACACAGTTAATGCGTTACAGACAATAATATCAGTGCAAATCTGAAGTATTTGTCTGTCACAATGACAGACTGACTGATGCTTGTCATGTTTTCGAGAACAAAAATGCGTTTACAGCGGACGCCAATGAAATTTTGGGATACATTGAAAACGCAAAATCATAAAAACCAATCTTTTATCAAGCAAAGTATTACGTTGAGGCAATAAAAATTAATGGCCAAGAGTATGGAACGAAATTTCCAGATCATTAAATCAACGCGTCCTACAAATTTTTTCAGTACACTTTCGACAGTATTTAATTAGAAACCGAATCTGTAAGCTCGTAAAATACAGCTTCATTGTAAGGATGGGACAAATAAAAAGCAACAAACTTCTTGCGTAAACATTTTTTACAGCATATTTTTAGCTGCTGTAGATGTAATTTGGTTTGATTTCACTTAGACAACAACGATTGAAGTACGAGCAGCAGCAAAAACGAATAATGTGACCTGAGTATGGTTGTGAAAAGAAGATTGAGTACAGGAGTCCATGAAAGGGAGCATGTATATTTTATTGCATACGGGCTTGCCCGAACTCGCAAGCGAAACAATATCGAAAAGCTCTGCTAAGCAACAATCACAAGTGAGAAGAAAAGTAGCACATTAATGAATCAAATCCATCAGCAAAAGCAGTCAGCCAACGCTGAGTCAATCTTTCAATCCATCAATTTAGCAGACACTCATTTCCAATTCCCAATGTGTTATATATGTTGACTACATCGCACGTTGGACAAAAATTAAAAAAAAGAAAAGAAAAATAAAACTTAATTTTTTTCGGACTCAAACGAAAACGACTTTGAGAGTAGATATTTCTGTTACACAGATTTCCCTCACATAAAACACATTTATTAAAAGCGCATACCGCCTACAATACATAATAGCTCCAAAAGCAGTGTTGTTGATTACTCTAAAAAGGTAGTGTGAAAATGGTTTGTCTGAAAGTTATAACGGTTTATAAGAGGCATCGGAGCGCGAATAAAATGAACATATTCTTAATAAAATCATCATGATGAGTTTATTTATACATATCCGTTAATCTGCTAGATCTTTATTTACTTATTTTTTTTTTTTTTTTTGATCAGTTCTTTAATTTTTCAACTAAATTTATAATATCCTTAGTCCTATGCTGAATAAATTAAATCCATCGAACACTTTAAACTAAATTGGGTACCAGTTCCCTAAAAATTTATCGCAAAAAAGTATTATTTAATACATGCTTGTGAACATACATAATACAGATTTCTTTGTGCAACATGCCTTAGTGTCAGATCATGGTGTTGTCCCGTACCTGTTATATGATGGCGCTTTTTAACTCTTCGAAAAACCCCGTGACTATAAATAAATTAAAGTTTGCTTATTTGAATTAACTTTTCTTGTTTGTTTACCAGAGAGCTGCACACTCGAGATTTGACTCGAACTCATTGTGATTATACAATTTCGGGTAAGTGATCGGAATGATCGTTTGAGAATAAGGTCAAAGCGAACGATCGGTTACAATCACAACTTACAAACTTAGACGACCCAGCAATGATCGAACATTTGACACATAATCATACATGCATGATCGAAATGCCTGCTAGAGTCGCTCATAAAGCGAGCGAAGTTTCCTTGCACGCATACATACATATAATTCCATACATAACAAGCAAGAATGAAATTTTATGTATTTATAGTGCACATGAAAATTCTAAACGATCAGGCTCGAGTTGAGTCGAGCCTTGATCAAGCCCGATTAGTTTGTACACAAATCGAATGTGCCAGCTACTCGATCGTGATTGTAAATATTAGACATTGCAAGTTCGATCAAACTTATGATTGCTGAGAATGATCGGATTGATCGAACTCGTTACTGGTGGGATCGGAATTGATTTGATCGAAATTTCGGCAAGAGTGATCGTTCATACTCGAACATACCCGTTGCAGCTCTCTGTTGTTTACATACAAATATCGGTGCAGTATTCCACAAGAAAAGCTGATGCTATTATGTATTCTTTGATGTATCGAAATATTTTGTTGAAATTCATATAACTCGCGTTCACAAGGACTGCCTAGGTATCATCATATTTATCAGGAATCAAGTGATACCTGTGAACTCGTGCAATGATACAAAAGCGCGGGAAAGTGAAAGAATGTCGTTATATATATGTATGTGTAAATTTATTCCATTCAATTTTAACTACTCCAAAACTAACTTACTTTTTCTTGTTATTTCATTTCAGGTGAGCTCTCAAAAATATTGCATAAGATGGAACCAAGCTCTTTCGAGGATAGACTACCACTATTAGATTTGTTAAACTTTAATCGTGTGAGCTAATGACCCCTTCTTGGTCTTCAGTAATAATATTATTATTATATATATTATTTTGATTAAAACCAGAGAAAACGGTAAAACCGAATGAATTTTTACCTTGAATGTTGAATTTATATGGAGCTATTCACACCCCACTCGCAACTAGCACAGTGAAAAGATCACTTAGTACACTCTGGAGTGTCGTTCTTGAAAACAACTATGAAAGTTCTTACTTAAGTAATTAACCAGTTTCTACATGTGTAGTATTCATAGGAATAACATGTGCGAAAGTATGAAACTTTAAACAATCAATTTTAAAAAAATTTAAGACAATTTCAGCTTAAAATACACAAGTTCGTAGAAACGAAATATTGCAATGAAATGAAATCATACTGTCATATTCCCGATACAAGAAACTTGTTCAATATGTAATCTAAACGAATTCGAAAAATTTTATTTCTGATGTTAAAACTCCTGAACGAAGGACCCTGCCCAATTCGTACATAAGTAAAAATTGGAACGAATTTAATCGGTTTTTATTTAAAAAAACATTTTGTAGTTATATAAGCTTTATTTAATACAACTTTTTTTATATTTAATATAACTATCATATGTTTCGAGTATTAACAAATGATAGTTGTTCGCTGTGCCGCTCGTAGGCTTTGGAACACCCAATAAAAATTACACCAAAATTGTAGACGTTGGCGCGGACAGGTGGGGGAGGGTGAAAGCACTCGCACAAAAAACAATAAATAAAACACGCGTTTGTATATTTTAAAATAAATAATAGTAGCGCACTCGCTTTTATTTAGTACATCATCAGTGTATAAACAAAACGGGGTGAAATAATTACTTGGCGCAAAATTCAAAAATCGAATAAGTGACAGCTCAAAGTGGTAGCATACGCGTTTGCATTAGATTAGTAACTAACCAAGTCCTCTCTCCTCTCAGAGTTAGTTACCGAGTAGATGAACAAGACGAGTAGCAAGTTAGCGCGGTGTGGTAAAAAACGTTACACACCACAAATTCAAATTTGAGTTTAAAAACATTATATTTACATAATTATGAAAATGAAGATACATATTACTTTCGAATACACATACTACAAACCAAATGTATTTTAACCGATATATTTATTTGCTTTGTAAACATCGAAAAAGGTAATAAAACCGAATCCAAACTATTTATGAATGTCTATTAACTATTAGAGATATTTAATTATATGTTCGACATTAGCGCTAACTTATATTGCCTCTTTATTAGCTTAAGCGCGAATCCATCCTTATCAATCTAAATACAATATAACCTGGTCGGAAGGGTAACTAGCAGGGGCCAAGTGCAGCAATGCCATTCTACTCAGATAAAACAACTATCTTTTAGCACATTATGTGCATGTGTTCAACCTTAACTACAAAAAGGTTTGCTGTCTAGATAGCACCTTCCTACTAAACTTGTACAGTTATCTAGAATCGGCTAACAGCCCACTTAAAACTTTTTGCAAGCATCGAAATAGTATATGATACGGTAAGGTACCTGGACCTAATCGTTAATCTGAAAAGAGAAAAGAATTAATGCGTTAAAAAATGTTTGCAGACAATACGCTTTTCACAGTATTTATGATGGGTATAAAAGTTGACCTTACGTCACATGCATTCAATGCGCGCCAAATTGTATAATTATTTAAATTTCTGCTTATTAACAAATGCCTGCAACTATGCAACAGTTTTTTAAACTATTTGTTATTATACTCGTAAATATATTTTTTTAATCAAATATGGTCCTAGCTGCTGAAGGCATTTCGTTCGCAGAAGCCAGGGTGCGCACACAACACGCATTGTTATCTTACGCTTCGATTATTTTATTTTCGGTCGTTGTAGAAAATTAACTAAATTGCTTATGGCAATGCACGTTTTCTGCTTTGGTAAAATTCTGAACGTTGCTTTCGATGTGTACACAGTTCAAACTTTCCTTTCCCTCCTGTTCTATTCATTTTATGGCACCGGAAGCAAACATTTCAGATGCTTTGTGCTCTGGTTGCCCTCTAATTGTTAATCACAGAATTGTACTACAAAATAATATATATGTATGTATATATGTATTTATGTATGTATGTATGTATATGCATATAGTGGCTGGCATTCCCGGCGTTGCCCGCATCAAGTTTTTAGAATAATTTTAAAATTATTCTATTTAATTTTATTTCTTTTTATATTATTTCATTTAGTTTAACATTTTATCTCTCAGCGTAGTACGAGTATGTCACAAAATTTATATGATTAGACCAATGCAGATAAACTATCGTCCTAAACATCTTGGACTAAATCATGCTTATATTAATTTTTCCCCATTTTGGGTGGAATTTGCGGGCACCCCGCTTTAATAAAAATTTAGG
The DNA here is from genome assembly GCA_035044805.1 of Leucophenga maculata. Classification (NCBI taxonomy): domain Eukaryota; kingdom Metazoa; phylum Arthropoda; class Insecta; order Diptera; family Drosophilidae; genus Leucophenga; species Leucophenga maculata. The sequence continues at coordinate 47,490 of JAWNNP010000003.1, read as the reverse complement.
CAATAAAAAGAAACGACTGTCCAAAAGTCAGTTGTTTAGTATAAAAGCCATAGTTTAAATCATAAGAAAATTGACACGATGAGGAATGAGACAGTTACTCAGTCATGTCCACTATTCTTATGTATATTGAAATGTCACTGAACAGATGAGAAAACAAAAAAGTGTTGTATCATGAATTGGAATGTCGGTAATCATTAAAAATAGTAGAATATTAAAAATAGTAAAATCGAGCGGAACAAAAAATTATTCAAGGTATATAAGAATTTCTTAATTTTCATCACCAATCAATTTAACAGTCATTTTAGTCAAGTTTAGAAAATTGAATCTACGTCTGTGTGATATACACCCTGTCAAGAAAGTAACGGGAAGCAAAATAATTTAAATCGCCAGGGTAGCTAGGCAGGTACATTTTTCTTACAGATTGATAACATTGCATTTTAGCGTTTAGCGGCAGTCAGAGGCACAAAAAGCAAGTATTTAAAAAAATTTTTTTTTTATTAGTAATTTTATTCAACTTGATTTCACCCAAATTAGAAAAAAATATTAATTAAATAAAAAAGTAATCGGTATAACAAGTCCTTTGCGGTGACCATCATAAGAAAATGTTAACTGCCTCTTACCCCTTAATTACGACGCCAATTTTTATCGATCAGTCAACCAATGTGCTCACAGCCATAGTTTAAATCAGCCGGCCTCAATAGTGCTTAGCGATTTTATATAATAAGGCTTTGAGGCGCCCTTCGACTGGCATTCGGATGATTGCTTGTTCCTAAGCCTGTCGAACTAGTTCACCCATGACTTGTTTCAAGTAATTATACAAGTCTGCCCGCCTTTATGGATCTTTATACTACCAATCATTTTTTTGCTGTCAGCTAAAAACGCAAAATTTATTGCATTTTATGTCAATCCTCATAAAATATTCAAAAGCCCGATTACTGAAATGGGTGGGCCCCTACAAAAATACGATTCGATGCCCGCCTGTCTGTCTGGCTATAAAAAAATGTAGCCTATAAAAATACAGTCGTCAAATTTCGATATTTACTACTTACAATTAGTTACTTAAATGACCTTCAGCCGTCGTTTGAATTTTATGCGTTGGACTATGTGAACCTTCTGTAGTTCATACAGCTCGCGGTTCATATACGACCTTATCTCGTCACCGACTGTAATAGGACTAACAAGTAAGAAAATCACGGTCGGGCGTAACCGATTATAAGAGGCCCTATACCAGTACAGGTCGCCCGACAGGCAAAAATGGTTCTCTAGCTTATGACCAAGCTGTCCAAAACAAAAAAGGGAGAAAATTAATAATAAAAAAAGTACTGACGAAAAGTATTTTTCTCCTCCCACTTCTCACTGTACGAATAATAATATGAAAAGAAAAAGGAGGACGGAAGCATCATAGGTCGTTAAAATTCAATCCTACTGTAATATTATAAATGCGAAAGTTTGTATGTATGGATGTATGCATGGCTGTATGGATGTTCCTCTCTTGCGGCTAAACCGCTCAACCAATTCGTCTGAATTTTGGTATAGAGATAGATGCGATGATGGAAAAGAACATAGGCTACGTTTTGACAAAATCGAAGGAGGCGTTGCCCCACCCCCCATATAAGCGACAATCAAAATTTGTCATATCTTTGCATCCATTTAAGGTACAGAGATGAAATTTGGTGTGCATGCTAAGTGGATGAGGAGAAGTCAACCTGTTAAGTTTGGACAAAATCGGAGGGGGTGTTGCCCCACCCCCATATAAGCGACAATCAAAATTTGTCATATCTTTGCATCCATTTAAGGTACAGAGATGGGAGGGAGTCGCTATCTATTACCGTTTCCGAGAACCTTCCGTCATACGGACGGACAGATGGACATGGCTATTTCGACTCCTCTATCACTCCTGACCATAATGGGGGTAACTTTGGGGGGTCTCCAACCATTATTTCTACCTGTTACATACATTTGCACAAAACCAATTGGCTTTTGTATCTTCGGTACAGGGCCTAAAAATCGATGCGATATTTCGCTCGAACTCCAACGCCGTTTCTGCGCCATACAGTTGGACCGGAAGTATCAGCGTTTTCCAGATAATTATTTAAGTCTTTCGAGAGAGGGTTTTACTTCTAATTACCTTGCTCATCCCAAAATAGCAACTATTTGTAAGCGTGATTCTTCGTCTGAGCTCCAGTTGTTGTTGTTGGTCGTTTCAGATCATTCACCGCTAGACCCATAAGACAAGACTGTTTATCAAACTCCAAGAACGTCTTGCTGACACGCCGTTCTTGTGTACCATTGACGCACATTTTGGCTTGTTTCTTTTTATGAAGAGTACAGGAAAATAAAGGACAAATTTTAAATTTTCTTATACCCTATTCCGGACATAAGTTTGTGCGATTGTATATAACAGACTGAGCAAAGCAAGGAAAAAACAACTAATTTTATGTACGATACACTTCTAACTATCATAGAAAGTTGGCATGGCTTAGCCATGTTTGATCGCAAAATAGTACAAAAGGTGGGAACTTAAACATTTTTGTTTTTTGAAAATCAATGCTCACTGAGCGCGGCATATTTCGAAGTCATGAAATCACAGCTGCTGCGTTCTAGTTTATTTTTTTATAGTTGCCGGTGAATTTTTGAGAAAAAAAATTGTATTTATTATTTTTAATACGAGGTTGGTTACACAAATGGTGACTTTCCAATGTTGTTACGTTGGTAGATAGGTTCTCAACATATATTTATATGGATATCCATTAGAAGTGTTTTGGCAATTTCTTTGCTATTGAAAAACAAGATCAAAACAAAATTAAGTGCTCCAACGCACTTAAAATGTTGACTTTGGCATTTCCCGAATCTAAGCAAAAAAAGTTTTTATAATTTTGATGATTTTTGGCGACCTATGTTGTAATTTTGCAGGCTCGAGGTCCAATATAAATAAATAAACTAAAAAGTTTTTATATTATTCGATATATTTCGACCCTCTTCGAGGATCGTCTTCAGGAAAAAGTTATTATTTTACACGCAAACAACGGTTAATCCGTCTCCTTAGGCGTGGAGTATTGTACTGTAAAAACATTTTAGTTTATTTATTTATATTGGACCTCGAGCCTGCAAAATTACAACACAGTTTTTATAATTGCTACAAGCTCTTCACAGAAGGGCGAGAATATGTAAATGACGATTAACTGACCCAATCATGTCAACAACAGAAGCAGTGAAGAATCGTTGAATCACTTAAATAAAAGTTATTAAGGATGTCGGCATATCGGTAGGCTAATGCCGTGCTGATTTGTTTAAAAGGGTTACAACGGATTACACTTGCCAACGAAATATTCTTATAGGCTTATTCTTATATGGCCAATTATCACAATGGATCCGAGACGGAAAATGCACGGCAAGTTTCGGGAAATGTGAAAGTTTTGCTCACAGCAAAAAACATCATCTGAATCATGCCTTACCTAGCGTATTACCTGAAAAGCGTAAGTCAGAAGAGATTCGAAGATTAAAAAAACCTCTGGCCCAAGTATGCTACATCTAAGGGTGATTTTTTTAAACGATATCTATATATATAAAAATGAATATTGTATATATCTATGTATGTATGTATGTATGTTCCTTATAGGAATAAAACCATCCAACCGATTGAGCTGAAATTCACAGACTATCTTCAGTTCATTCAGGAGAGTGTTCGAGTAAAGTTTGGTCAAAATCGGAGGGGGCTGTACCCCACCCCCCATACAAGCGATAAACAAAATTCATCATATCTTTGCATCCATCTGAGGAACGGGGACAAAATTTATTACACATGTTAATGGGATCGGGAAAAGTAATCGTGTTACGTGTGGTCAATATCGGAGGGGCTGTACCCCACCCCCCATACAAGCGATAAACAAAATTCATCATATCTTTGCATCCATCTGAGGTACGGGGACGAAATTTATTCCACATGTTAATGGGATCGGAAAAAGTAATCGAGCTATGTTTGGTCAAAATCGGAGGGGGCTATGCCCCATCCACCATACAAGTGATAAACAAAATTCAACATATCTTTGCACCCATCTGAGGTACGGGAACGAAATTTATTACACATGTTAATGGGATCGGGAAAAGTAATCGTAGCTAGTTTGGTCAAAATCGGAGGGGCTATGCCCCACCCACCCATACAAGCGATAAACAAAATTCATCATATCTTTGCATCCATCTGAGGTACGGGGACGAAATTTATTACACATGTTAATGGGATCGGGAAAAGTAATCGTGTTACGTGTGGTCAATATCGGAGGGGCTGTGCCCCACCCCCCATACAAGCGATAAACAAAATTCATCATATCTTTGCATCCATCTGAGGTACGGGGACGAAATTTATTCCACATGTTAATGGGATCGGAAAAAGTAATCGAGCTATGTTTGGTCAAAATCGGAGGGGGCTATGCCCCATCCACCATAGAAGTGATAAACAAAATTCAACATATCTTTGCACCCATCTGAGGTACGGGAACGAAATTTATTACACATGTTAATGGGATCGGGAAAAGTAATCGAGTTACGTTTGGTCAATATCGGAGGGGCTGTACCCCACCCCCCATACAAGCGATAAACAAAATTCATCATATCTTTGCATCCATCTTAGGTACGGGGACGAAATTTATTCCACATGTTAATGGGATCGGAAAAAGTAATCGAGCTATGTTTGGTCAAAATCGGAGGGGGCTATGCCCCATCCACCATACAAGTGATAAACAAAATTCAACATATCTTTGCATCCATCTGAGGTACGGGAACGAAATTTATTACACATGTTAATGGGATCGGAAAAAGTAATCGAGCTATGTTTGGTCAAAATCGGAGGGGGCTATGCCCCATCCACCATACAAGTGATAAACAAAATTCAACATATCTTTGCACCCATCTGAGGTACGGGAACGAAATTTATTACACATGTTAATGGGATCGGAAAAAGTAATCGGAGCTATGTTGGTCAAAATCGGAGGAGGCTATGCCCCACCGCCATACAAGCGCTAAACAAAATTCATCATATCTTTGCATCCATCTGAGGTACAGGGACCAAATTTATTACACATGTTAATGGGATCGGGAAAAGTAATCGTGTTACGTGTGGTCAATATCGGAGGGGCTGTACCCCACCCCCCATACAAGCGATAAACAAAATTCATCATATCTTTGCATCCATCTTAGGTACGGGGACGAAATTTATTCCACATGTTAATGGGATCGGAAAAAGTAATCGAGCTATGTTTGGTCAAAATCGGAGGGGGCTATGCCCCATCCACCATACAAGTGATAAACAAAATTCAACATATCTTTGCACCCATTTGAGGTACGGGAACGAAATTTATTACACATGTTAATGGGATGGGAAAAAGTAATCGTAGCTATGTTTGGTCAAAATCGGAGGGGGCTATGCCCCATCCACCATACAAGCGCTAAACAAAATTCATCATATCTTTGCATCCATCTGAGGTACGGGGACCAAATTTATTACACATGTTAATGGGATCGGGAAAAGTAATCGTGTTACGTGTGGTCAATATCGGAGGGGCTGTACCCCACCCCCCATACAAGCGATAAACAAAATTCATCATATCTTTGCATCCATCTTAGGTACGGGGACGAAATTTATTCCACATGTTAATGGGATCGGAAAAAGTAATCGAGCTATGTTTGGTCAAAATCGGAGGGGGCTATGCCCCATCCACCATACAAGTGATAAACAAAATTTTACATATCTTTGTATCGATCTGAGGTACGGGGACGAAATTTGTTACACATGTTAAAGGGATCGGGAAAAGTAATCGTGTTAAGTTTGGTCAAAATCGGAGAGGACTATACCCACCCCTATAAAAGCGATACAAAAAAATTCGACATATCTTTGCATCTATTTGAAGTACTTGGATGAAAATTGGTATACAATGGGATCGGATGAAGTAATCAAGTTAAGACAAGAGAATATATTTCATAGTTTGAAAGATAAAAAAAGTTATTTGATTTTTCGGTTTTAAATATTGCTGAAAGAGAAGTAGAGAAGTGCTTGGAGTCGAGTAGGAGGAGAATATATTGTGTGATGAAAATAACTTTTACTGGGCACAGCAAAGCGTGCCGGGTACAGCTAGTCTTACATAAAAGGGAAAGAAAAATACACACATACTCCTATTCGAAGGCGGTTAAAAATACAATTTACCAATCATTATTTCAAAATAAATCATTACACTTCCTCTAAATAATACCGAAAACGACTATCGCACCATTATATAGGGGATAATTACACATTCAAAATTATCTGTTCACACTTCATATTAATTTTTGAAAATATTCAACTTCAATCTTGTATCCTGGGCTTCAATTTCTTTGTTGGAAATCCGATGATATATTGTAAGTACAATCCTTGCAGTTAAATATTCCAACTTTTACATTAGGTTATGAACGCTTTGTCGACTGGGACTTCGAAGTACTCTTGCCTGTTATCGACCGCTTGCAAAGTTTGCATTTATTCGACGTTCTGGTTCGAGGTAAAGTTGATTTCTTTGCATTTTTTCGCTTAGAACGTGCTAACATTATTGCTTGGGGAGTTGTAGACTTTTTCTTTGGCAGTTTTTTCAGTATTTTAGCTTTTCGTATTTTGCCTAATTTGCAATCTGTACATTTAAGGTTACAACATGCCAATTTCCGGTTAAATCCGAACTGAGAATTGGTGTAAACTAGAATCGCAGATTTACGTCGATTAGTCCTTTTGCATACTTTATTAAATTCGTACCGGTCCCATAGTAATTGGTTGAGCAACGGGTCGCTAGTATTGTCATCAATTAGGACTTTGTTTGCGGTACAAGTACAAGTTTTATTAGATGTCTCATAATTCTTCTGATTCTTATGTTTTTTAGCACCTGACCGGGAACTCATTTTTTTCTGTTTGAAAGGAGAAATTTTAACAAATGAAAATATGCAAATTGTACTTATCATGTTCTTTTGATGGTTGAACAAAACCTAACCTGAGAAAACTGATAATCACCAATTCGGCATAACTAATTCTATTTGTTTTGCAAAACAAAACGTCTCAAAAAAGAGAGAAAAACCATCGAGAATATATTTTTTTATTTTAAAATCAATGGGTGTTTAAGTCTATAGAAGAGTGCAAAATATTTCGAAGTCAAGAAGTCACAACTGCTGCATTATTGTTTATTTTTTTTTTGCCTCAAAAATTTTGCAGTCAAAAACATTTTGTTTTTGAAGTTAATTTGGCGTGGTATGTGCAATCGAGTTTTGATTTTTTTATGTTGGCACACATGTTTCTAACGTATATCGATATGATCAGCCATTTTACACTTTTAGTTTGATTTTGGCAGATATAACGGGCAATTATTTGTAAAATGTATCTAAAAATCTGTATTCAATTTTGCGTGAAAAATAAAATGTCAACTGCGGCATTTAACTAGAATCGTCTTGGAGTAAAAAAAAAATTCTATAAGTGGTATAAACTCTTAACAGAAAGGCAAAAAAATATTTATGATGATGCCCGTCCTTGACGCCCCTGCACTCAAACAACCGATGAAAATTTTGATATAGTCAACGAAATTGTCATAGAGAATCGTCGAAAGATTCTTAGAGATGTTGGGATGCTGAGGATATCGGTTTGCTCATGCCATGAAAGTTTGTCGGTCATAACTAGTGACAAAAATGGGCATTTGGTTATGACGTGGAATTCAAGGCCAAACCATCCCGAAGAGCAGGAAAAAGAATACCAAGTTTGGTCAAATGTGACGGGCTTGTTGACTGTTCACTTGGCACTGTTTGCAATGACGCGATGCTTCGTGCATTCTTGGCAGATAGTTGAACAGTCAATAAAGATTACCTTGAAGTAATGCGCCGTTTGCGTAAAGTAATACGATGGAAACAACCTGATTTGTAGAAAAATAATTCATGGCGTTTTCACCACGAAAAAGCATTCTAAAAACAACATTGGAGTCCTGCCAGATATTACCTGGACTTGGCACCCTGCGAATTTAATGTTAAAGAATAGATATTGATGAATAACTATATTTCGTGAAAAATATTCAGTCACCTTTTTCGGAGCAAAACTCCTATACGTGTATGAAAATGCCGTTCGAAGCTTCTTCAGAATGTACTTTCTTCCAAAGCCTTCAATATTAATACTTGCTTGCTTAAGAACGGACCGCACGTATTTACATCATTATACAGAAACACAGACAACTTTCAATTTGAATGTGTCGCTTCGATATCTGAACTGAAACTGACAAATTAAGGAATACTATGTACGAAGTAGAAATTTCATAGCTAAATTGTTTTTTTAATTTGAATTGAAAAGGTCGCTTTGTTATTTAATTTAAATTATATTACTCAACATACATCCTCCCATTTGATACTGTTTATAATTTTCTGTATAGAAATAAGTAAGATAATGTAATATTGGATTTGTTGGAATGTCGAACCATATGTAAATAATAAATTAAGTCGAGCCTATATAGACATGTCCGTCAGTACTAAGATACTATAAGAAATAGAGGCTCTTTTCAGATAACTATGAAAACTATAAATATCTACTTATTTCAGTAGGAGCTATATAGTTGCAGTTCGGAGTATTAGAAGGGAAGCCATCATACAATAGTTGTTTTGTGTTAATTTATATGGAAACACGCATCTTTTATTAATCCTATAAAAATATCCGACATAGATCCAAAATAGGTTCAAGTGGTTGGAATATTTCAAGGTCAAGCACAGAGTTCTTTCTTGTTTCATTCGATAAAAATGTTCACCCCAAGTAATTTTAAAATGTCCATTCGCATCATAATTATTTATTTGAGTTTTTTTTCGTAAAACTGACTTCAATATAAATGCTCAATCGACGATGTGACAATGTTGAAATTTGCAGAAAGAGAAGAAAATGTAATACAGTTTGTATAATTTACGAAAAGTTCTGTTTTAAATTTAAAAAACTTAAATTTTACATTGTTTGAGTAAATGTTGTCCAATTTCGCGCTTCAACATTAAATTAATGTCTAACTTTGCAGCGAGTAAGCTCAAGGATAAAGCAGCGTAAACCAGCATGAAATTGGAAAGAAACTTAATAATAGTTAAATTTCTGTTCTAACTGAAAACTTGTTTGTGGTAGACTTAAAAATATTACGTAAAGATGAATGGAAGGTTGGTGGTGAACAGCTTACTCCGGTTTTACCTCGCCATTACTATTATAACACTAGCTAATGAATGAGCTGGAGATATATACTTTATATGCGCGGAAACCATCACGTTATAACAGCCCGAACTTAGGGTAAGGTAAGATGAACTGATTTTGAATGACGTGAGTATTGAAGAAGAAAATCACTTCATAAATTTGGTCAAGGTCAGAGGGGCGGTGCCCCAAATCCCAAATAAGCGATAAACAAAAATCGATAAATCTTTGCATCTATATGAGATAAGGGGATGATATTTGGTATACGTGTTGTTGGAATCGAATGAAAATCACATCTTAAGTTTGGTCAAGTTTGGATGGGGCGGTTCCCCACCCCTCATATAACCGATAGACAAAAGTCAACATATCTTTGCATTTATTTGAGGTACGGGAATGATATTTGGAATACATGTTGATGGGATCAGGAGAAGTAAGATCCATTAGAAAAGTGGGAATGGTTTGGCTTTCCATAAGACCCATATATATTTGCAACATTCATTTTGAGAAAAGTTTTTATGAGGCGCAGGGTGCAGCTAGTTTTAAATAAATATTGATATTTTGGTTTAAATGTGCTTTCTAAACAAAAATCTACAACAAAAAAATAGCCAAGCCATATAAAGTTTTCCGACTAACTAAGTAATTGTTGCTGCCGCAATTTTAATGCTTATATATTCACAGAATATACATATATATGTAAAATGTCGTTAACAATACTAAAAAAACATAATAATAACAATAATAACAATCAGTAGCGTTTCAGCATAGAATTGTATAAAGAGATGTACCATGTTCAGTATAGAAGTAGAGTAGCTGTTTTGCAAGAACATTTAAACTTTCTTCTGCGTCTGTGATGCTCTCCAACACTTTCTTTTGTTCACTAGCACAATTTGTACATTTCGTTATTTGCTTTTCCTGCAAATAAAAATTATTTTTTATCAACTCTCTGAGTTAAAAAAGATTTTAAAATTTTATTTTTTGCACTTCGCAGTTTTGTAATGGATCGGTTCATTTTTGTGTGTTTGTATACCTACTTTTTATTTTTAATCTTTAAAATCACCGAAAACTAAAGTAAGAAAACTTTGGAGCCAAGAACTTTTTATAGAGAGTCACATTATAGTAACAAATATTAACATTCTGAAGCACTTTTATATTAGGAAGACCAAAAAAGACACTTCCATTATCATACCGAGTAACTGTATTCCAGTTAGAAATGCCAGTCTGTAGTGTACCGGCTAGTCTTTTTCATTTGGGAACATAGGATTTGGGGATTGTGAACTATGCTGCGCTCTGTGATAGCTCGCCGGATTGTCGGGGTGCTTTCCGCCTTCTTTATCCCTCTCGCCCACTAAAACAATAAAAATAAAGTGCACCAATACAGAATCTACAATCTCGAAATAAATCAAAACTTTTTCAAACAAAAATAACTTAATATAAAAATCTCCCGACTCGGTATAAGTATGCAGAAAAATAATAAATTGTAAAGGTTCAGAAACCAAAGATGTTACTGGCCCTGTGCTCCTCTGTACCCGCCCTAGCATGACAATTTGCTGGAGATTATTTATAAATTGCTCCTAAAAGATCTGTTAGTTCATAATACACACGATATACTTTAGGCATGATGTACTTATGACAGAAAAATTAGTTTATCACAAATTCATTTTAATAACAAGAACTTCATCAGATTTCACTTATTATAGATACTGCCAACTATTTAAATTCATTATAAAATTAGAGTTAATGATCAAAGAGCGGAATCAATTGTTTTACTTTCTTTAAATAAATTCATATTATGCGAAAAGACCGAGAATAGTTACGAAATCCTGTTTTGCATTATCATCAGCCGCTTAGGCATTAATCAAAATAAATAGAGCTTTAAAATATATAGATCATTACATGTAGTTATTCACTGATTCATATTTATATCCATCGCTGCGGAGGTAGATGTGGACTTAGTGCTATATTATTAATTTAAGTTAAAGATATCACTACTATATTCTTCGGTATTTTTTCATTTCAAAGCAAAAAGGATTGATTACATACAATGCAATAGGGAAGCTACAATTTAAATTTACACATTTATAGATATAAGTATTAATTAATTCAGAAAAGTTACATTCAAGACTTAATCAAAATTTATGATTTTATGATTTAAAAATTGAGATTCGACCGAATTAAAAATTCATAGCAACATCCTATACTGCACTATGCGATCAATGTATGTAAATATGTCTGTGGACTTGTAGGGTTCATCGGTGTCTGGACGAGCATGTATGTTATCCCATATGGAAATCTTTTACATTCGTCGGAACAGGAACTTTACAAGCGGCCCAGTCGAGAACACAGCAGCCGCAACGTGTTGCAAATCGACTGGTGCCGCTAACGCTTATTATGTAGCGTACAAAGAAATATAGATGATTACGATTTATGCACTGAAATACGAATGTTAGATATAGCACTCTCTTGAAAATTACACAATATCACCTTTTATGCAGATTAATTTTACTTAATTCTGGTGCCAATAGCAAAGTCACATTTATTTAAGGAATGCGTTGGTTAGAAATTATTTAAATTGGAAACACTTTATACTGCTAACATACACGTCTTTCGTGCTAGGCAGTCCAACGCAAAAGGAAAGATGTGCGTTCGCTGCATCAATGCGTACCCATGCGTTGACAGAAGTGAGCTTTATAACGGGACCGTCCCAATCGCTTACTGTTTAATCGTATGATTTCTGATCAACGTTTAAGTGCGAAAGAGATTTAGTTAGATAGAGATAGAAATAATCAAACTTTATTAAAAGCTCTTGCTGCAAGGTTGCAATAAAATAATTAACCCTTTGCTGATTATCAATTAACCCTTTGATGGCTACTGGCCACTGCAAGTCTGCTGAAAGAAGAAAAATCAGAACAGAACACTTCTTAGAGTAGTATAAATCTCAAATAGAAAGTGTCTAAAAAGAGAGTGTGGGCGACGATTCATTGTAATGAATAAATTCATTGAGTCCTTAAATTACAAGTATATCGATTTGTTTGGCATAAATCTACAAATCCAGGCATGCACCAATACTAATCAGGCAAAAAAATAAGTAAATTCATGCATCGTATAAGAATAAACTCTGAAATGTAATAAGACTAGTATCAGATTATGCACCTATGTAAAGAGAGATTTCATATATGCATTAGACAATACGCAATTAAAAAATAACCATTATATTATCCAGACCAATAACTTTTACGAAACTAAGAATGAAAATTTTGGTTGGCACAATATCAGGAAAATTAATAAATTTATTGATAACTTCTGAGCTTGGTTATACGACTTAAGCGACTTATTAACCATTATGTGTTTATATTTTTTAACTATTAATGGAATACCGAATAAAATGAAAAATATAACTATTTATCCTCTAGATGCTTAATAAGTTTTGAAATTATTCGAAAAATGTTTTTCAATGAGGTGAAACGCATAATAATGTTTAAATACTTCGTTATGATATTTGCTTAGGTGTTTATTAATCCATTCTCCTTAAAAAATTAAACTACAGTATGGCAGTTTAGTTTAGTTCTCACGAAAAAAAAAATTATTACTAAGCGGGACAATCTGAAAGCAACGCGATTCAATAGGGTTTTGGGAATCGGCGCTGCAATCAGTAACATCTGCCGGTAAATCATATATATAACTGGGTACTTTGATGTTATAAAATTTTGACGCCTGTATATCTAAGATATCTGTAAGGATCTCTTCTGCTTTAAAAGAAGCTCCATTATTTACTGCCTACACTATACATTTTCGTCTCCAATAATAGAGATTTGCTGTTTATTATACACAATTAATTTGCATTTTACAACACTGGTATTAATTATTACATTTAATATTTAATTATTTATTAGTATTTATGTGTAATTAAATTTATATATAAATCATTTAATTAAAGCTATAGCGACGTGGCCTTAAGTTTCCTACGAGATACAGATATAATGTGAGTGAACTTTGAAAAGATAAATGGTCCAAAAATTAACAAAGCCCTATTCTATTTTAACAATGCTTAATTTTATTTTAAAATAATATTTGCAAATGAACAGATTTGATTTTTTTATCTATAAGTGTAATAATTTGGAGAAACAAATATGTTGTCTGATTGATAGTGAAGGTTAGTTAAGACGAAGTTGTACACTGTTTGTTTACGTTATTAAGTTTAATCTATTTTAAAATATCTTGAATGTTGTTTTAAGCTGAGAAGCTGAGGAGAATGGTCGCTGCAAGCTTAGTTGAAATAAGCTCTTTCCTTATTTCAAGTAGCATGATTTTAGACTAAAAGTGAAGATTATCAATAAGTGTAGTCCTGAAGGTGCCACCTATTGATATACATATAGCGGAATACTAAATAATTTTGATTTGATTGTTTATTGACGATCGATGGTTATTGGTATGCACCATTATCGTTCTCTTTGACATGAAGATAATTATATATATTATAATCTTTGGTCCTATTTTCGACCGATGAATTTGATCAACTATTGTGTAAACACTAATTTTGCCGAAAGCTTTTGCGAAATAAAGGGATATAATAGACACGTGAGTTTTTTCCAAAAGGGATGACGATATCAAATGGGCTAAGGCAAGTAGCCTGTGTGGTACAGATTTTCTATTTCCGAAAACAGTTTGCCTTTTTTCGATAGATTTGTTGTAGCCAACAAAACACCAAAGCTGCCTGGCGAGTTTGTCCAGCAATTTATCGGAGGAACAATTTTAAAATGTAGGCCGGTACGAGTGTACATCTGTTTTGTTTGTGCTAGGTTTATTAAGTTGTACATTTTTTCTAACTTTGTAGTTTTGAGGAATAAGCTTTCGAAGATGTTGTAGTGATTAAGAAGCCGTGATTTTGCTGTTGAATGCAAATTTTGTAATATAGTGTAGGGGGTTGAACACTAAATATAATATAATCAACACTTTCAACGCTCATCGCACATGCTTCACATATGGAATATAAGTATCTGCGCCATGTGCATTTGCCTTGATCCTTTGGAGTCTGTAGCCATTTTGTATGCATTTTTATTCGTGATAAATTTTACAAAATTTTGTGCAGTGATTTCCGTTTGGGTGCGCTGTTAAATGGCGAAAAGAAGCAAAAAGAATGTTTAACTGTTTGTGCACACTTGCGCCCACACCGATGGCTCAATATCAAGGCGCGTTATACGAGATAACCATACCAACGGCCAAACCGCACGGGCGTCACGTATTCAAGACTTTCGTACAGTCAGACGTTTCGACTTGAACTCTGTGTGCATTGCACGCAAACTGCTTTCAAATGGAAATCAAACTGACATTGGGGAGCTAACTTTGGGCCTCTCACTTTAGCTCTTCTCATCGTGTCTGTAATTCAAGACTGGCTCCTAGCATTTCTTGGCTGTGATGCTGTTCCCTGGAGTCCTTTTAGCTGTCGGCATATTTGAAACTGAAACCGACACCGAGTGAAACTGCAGAAGCATTTGGTGCTGCTGCCGCAATTGACGAGGCCAGTGTTTCAAAATCTTGTTTCACATTACAATATGTACTTGTGCTACTGGCTGTAAGTTAGCCTTTCCGCACATTCTGTGCTCCTCACTCATAGGCTGTCTATATTAGAGATGGGAGCGGGGCTTGCTTATTTACGTGCAGAAAACTTCTTTTCCACTCGAGTTTTTCCTATGAATAAACTGCATAACAAATACAAGTCAACTTACTTCTTTTTTATCTTTTTTGTTTCTTACCATGAAATACATGTATGAATACTTTCCCATTTATAGGGAACATAATGTGTATTAATTAACACTTGTTATAAACTATTTTTTTATAAATAAATGCCAATCAAACATTGGTGTTTATTTCTATATACATTTTTGTACCAAAAACTTTTTATTACAGTCAAACACAAACTCAAATGCAGATGCTCAGAATTGTTCTAAGTAGTATCATATATTGAGCAGCCACTTCTTTGATCAAGAAGGAAAACCACATATTGCTTGGTAGCATATATGGAGATTTTCTATTTCTACTAGGGAGTATGCATTAATTTGATCGGTTTTTTTTATCGAAAATTAAGGCTTTATTGTGAAAAAATGATTATACATTCAATGTTCAAAATATATCGGAAGCAACAACGTTGCCCATCTGGCAGTTTGTGGATTCCATCCCAAAAGAACTTCTCCGTTTTGGCGGCCAAGAACGAATCGAGATTGAATTTTTGATACCCTGTTCTAAAGTGAAGAAGCGTATTCTGGTGAGGGTATTTTGCATTTTGAATCGGCCTTCGATGTCTATAAGTTTCAATTCATACGGCACCCAATTTCCAAGCTTTTGGAAATGAAAATGGTTGCTGAAAATAGTTGCCTTTAAATGGTTGCTGGAAATGGTTGCTTAATTAACTTCCAAAGCTTTTGCAAGTTCTTTTTGCGTATGGGACGCATATTAATCGAGCAATGACTTCAATTCTTCAAACCACTAAAATACGATGACGTTCGGTAGCACTTTTCTTCATGTTACGGTAATGAAGAAGAATTCCCGCAGAAACACTTCACAATGTTGCTTACATATGACATACACTAAAAAATACCCACAATGACAGTAGCTTCCAAATGAATATAGTCACGGATGAACACGACGCGAAGTAATACTAGTAACGCCCGCTCTTAGAAAACCGCAGGAATTAATGTTTACACCTATTTTCTATCATAAAGGTATGACATGCGCTCATCTCTAGTGCATGTCATCCTTTCTTGTTGACTCTTTTTTCTCTCCATCCCATACGATTTCCATTTTCTGCCTCTATTCATTTTGATTCAAAAAAACATTGGAAAAATGGGGCGCAAATGAACTGCATTGCACTTATTGCTTTCTACAGCGAACAAATTTTCAAATGTACAAAAATATATATATTTATTTGTACTTTTTTCTGTGATTATTCCTTACTCCTTTCCGACTTTGCTGTCTCATTTTTCCATTTGTTTGTCCTGTCGTGCCTGGCACGTGCGTCGACAGCAGTATTGCCGATTGCATCCCGTAGCGTTGCACTATGCATTGCCAGTGTTGGTAACGTGTATGTAAGTGAATTAAATAAATTTTATAGATTTGCACGCTCCACTCCACTACTTTCAGACAAAGACAAATGCACTTATTGACTGGAAACGTTCGCGCATAAATTTTCCACTTGTAAGTTTTTTTTTTCTTTTTTTCTTTTTGAGTTGTCCTGTAGGAACTTGGTGGACTCTACTCTGCTCTACAACAATATGTGTCGACTTTATTTTGACTGCTCCACTTGTTCGTTTTTCATTTGGTTTATGTGTCGTGTTCTTGGCAGTTGGTGATGTATGGTTCTGTATAAATTAAATTGAACTGCGATTGCCAACTCATGGCCTTCATTTCAGAGTCTTATATAACTAAAAATAAAACGATTGTAAAGTTCCGTATACTGGATTATAGTTGTCTTGTATAATTTATTCAATGAAATGGAGTCAAATCAGCAATGAGTAATTGTTTTATTAAATGCACTTACGTATTCAATCCTTTTAATCGGTCATTATATATGACCAACCATTAGACGTTTTAACTTGTGTTAAATTAAGTTAGCAAATATTTATAACCAAATGAATACAGATAAAAGCTTATGTGCCTTTCCCAAAATACCATGTGAAGGCACATTCTAAAATTTAAGAGCTAAACGCAATAATGTTTGTACTCGTAATGGCTCGGCTTCAAGACAAATCTCTAATAACACTCGAATACATAAAAAGAAAAATGAATGAAATACATATTGTATAGAAACGGTTGACAATAAGTTTAAAATAAATTGAAATAGTTTGAAAATTGGTGGTTGTTCGCGCGTTCACTGAATATGAGTTATCTGAAGAGGGTATAAATATTTAAAATTGAAGGCTTTATCTCTAACAGTGTCTAAGTTCTTGCGGTTTATATAGATTCAAAGTTTGATACTCACCAAGAAGTATATTTTCTTTATGTGGTCTTACTGGCCTCCTTCCACCTGTTACTGCATATTTGCATTAACTTAATATACTCTTTACACTAAATGTACAAGGTATAAAAAATATGCAGAAAATAAGAAATATTATCAAGTCGGAGGATTTTTGATGTTATTAAGTATGACTTAAGCATTGTTTAGACGGTAGAATATATTGGACACTCTCATCACAATGCATTGAAAATATTTTCAAGAATGTATAAATATTAACTAAATGTGACAACAAACTCAACGGAAATAGTTATTACTGCCAGATAGCTGGTACTGTGTGAACTTAGCTTTACTTAAATATTCATAAAGCAATCTTTTAGATTCGCTGTAAAAATGTATTTAATCAGTTTTCAACCAAGCAACCTGTGAAATTTCCAACTGTTTCAGTTCAGATCTCAAAGCGACATATACCATTCCCACTTTTCGGATATTACAACTCCCGATCCCTTTAAGGGGCACACCTAGTGTGACAGCCTAAAAAAAGGGCGATTTTTGGGTATTTAAAAAAAATAAAACTACTGTAGCAATTGTCTTAAAATTTTAAGGGTATATTTATACATTATTTAAAAATACACAGTAAAATTTTTAAAGAAAAATATAAAATTTTTTTCGAGTTACACGCGATCTTCGACGGTGCAAAAAAAAATGGTCCTCCTCGTTAAACTAGAAGATATTGTCCGTGCAATGACCCACGGTGGAAAAAAAAGATCCAAAATTGACCAAATGGCGGCTTTTTTTAAAAGTTGAGTTTTACCCAAAATTTTAGTCGTTTTTCGCCTGCCAAAATTCGATTTTCTGATCAGATCAAAACTGGAGGGTCATTGTATGGAGAACTATGTACCGAACATGCAGAAAAAATTTGATAGTGATTGGATCATTTGTCTTCGAGTTAGCACTGCAGCAAATTCAAAAAATACTGTTTCGAGAAAAACGGTTTAAAAATAAAAAGATCGTTTTCACCGTTATAAATGGATTAAAATCATACTTACAGTTAATCTGCTATTTCAGGCCCATATAATTCACCTATTTTTGACAAGTTTTGCACAAAATTGTTAAAAAAAATCGGTTTTTTTTTTAAATTTCACACTAGGTGTGCCCCTTAATATAAATACCAAACTTCTTCCCTGAAACGGATGGAAATATATACAAAATGTTGTTTATCTCATATATAAGGGCGGAGCACCGTCTCACTGACTTCGACCAAAATTATGATGTGATGCTTCTTAATGCAGCTTTTACAAATTGCATCTCTATACCACAATTGGATGAAAAGTTATATTAAATTTTGTTTATCTCTTATATGGACAATGAGGCATAGCCCCCTCCAATTTGTACCAAGCTTAACAGGATTACTTCTCCCATTCCCATTAATAAAGTTACCAAATTTACTTAAATGAACGAATTTCATTTACCACTTATATGGGGGCGGGGTAACGCCCCCTCTGATTTTGACCAAATTTAACCTGATTACTTTCCTAACCTACCTAAAGTTCGTCTGTGAATTTCAGCTCAATCGGTTGGACGGTTTGGCTTCCTATAAGGAACATAGATAGATAGATAGTTAGATAGATAGATAGATAGATAGATAGATAGATAAATAGATAAATAGATAAATAGATAGATAGATAGATAGACAGATATTCAACCTTCATTCACAAGTCCCACATAACATACATTGCAACGCTTTGTGGAATATAAGGGATCTTTATTGGAGACTTCAATTAATTTATTACTTCATTTATAAGGCTATTTTGCACATAAATTATCTATGGAGGGTCCTTTATGGTAATCACAGTTGGCAAACGCGTCATCAAATTAAAAAAGATATTTCTTTTTATACTCAGAAAAGTGCTACAAACAATGCACACTACAGAAGAACACCAGAAAGATAAGAGGAGCTGGAGCGACTTTGTAATAAGTTTAATGATTTTCTGCATATTAAACTAAAACTTCCGCTTTAATTTAGTTAAATGCCAAATGAGCAAAGCGTAAAATAAAATCAAAAAAGGCGGGTTAGAGTATGAAAGAGTGCGAAAGAGGAGTTAGCTATGTCGCCTAGAGATGAAAAACTGTCAAAAAAGTATACTCTAACAGATTCGCTCAATACGAAAGTTACTCAATCACCCAACAATTCTCTTTTGAGCTATATTCAACTTCTGCGCGGGCTTAATTCCATTTAAATTTCCTTTTCTCTGTCACTCAATTTAAGAGCGTGCTAAGTTTTTCAACGCTGGTGCGTATAAGAATCGTAAATAAATAATTACCAATCATGGTACTCGTATGATTGCTGCTGATGTTGCAAATTACAAGCAAAGACCACTTCTGCTACAGATGAGCGTTTTTTCAATTACTACTGCTACTTTTCACTTTTAACGAAAAATAAAGGTTCAGCTCACTGAAAGCATTAATTTGTATTTTAAGTGATAAATACAAATCGAAGTGAATGATTATTTTCCTTGGTCTATATTTTAGTTTCCACTACACTGTTTCGCTTTTTTCCTTAATTTTGCAATATCATTTGCTTAATTTTTATTAGAATCTGCCAATTCTTTTACATCAAATACATAAGGATATAGGACTTGAATAAAAGTAACATTATATTTTGTAGACTCAATCTACTCTCGTGTATTCAAAACACAACCACGATTTCTACGCTAAATCGTATCAAAAGATTGTGTATGATTCAAGACCCTATTAAGTCGATGCTTATTCTGTGGTTGATAAGTATTTTTTTTGATTGCTAAATCTACAAACATAAATTACAACCCTCGTAGTTCACGTTTCAATTTTTGTTTATGTTAAAATTTTATTTTTGGTTGGGCGTGACATGCTTGTGCGCTGTAAAGCTAAGGATCCTCCGGTATGACCAGTAAAGGCGTGCCAAAAAATATATTTCATATTTGGGACGCACCCTATATCTAATCAGAAATGGCAAAATTGATATTGGCATTTTTGATACAAGAACCCTTTTTGCTTTGTTTTGAGTTCGATTTAAGATTTCGTCCACTGGGTATTAAAGCTTCGGTTTCATTGATGTTATAGTTCTTTTTTCTTTCAAAGCGCAAAAGCAGTTTCGTTGTTGACGAAAAGTAACAGTTTTACTCATCACTAAGTATTATAACGATTTCTATATTGTGCAAGAGTTCTATTGCTCTTTCTGTTTTCATTCTGGCATTATGTGCCTTATTGTTGCCACCTGGCTGCCGACTGCTTTCGATGATAAGCGAAAAATTATCGACACAACAACAAAATACGCAAAATTTGTAATAAAAATTTTTAATTAAGTTTTTTCTTCATCTGCTCATGATACCGTGCTGCTATAGATTCTTGTTGCTTTGCTCATGCTGTCAGGACAACGCCTGAAGGCGTCGAGTAGTGAAAGAGAAGAAACGTCTGACGTGACGCGACGAACGTGTCAGGCGCTGTTGCTTGCCAGGCATATAGCCACGCTATTTTGTCCTATAAGTTTTCTGTCTACATTTCTGTCTCTTTATTTCTCTCGATATCACAGTCTGTTTGTCATTCTACCTTTGTATGTATCTGTTAATGTTTTGTAATGTATCCTTGTAAAAATTTATGCAAATCGTATTCGTTTTTAGTCTGTATTTGTACAATTAATATTGTTGTTTGTGTTTGTGTTTGTGTTTTTTTTTTTTTTTAGGCCTTGTACCGAAGGGCAAGAGCCTATTGGGTTTGTGCAAATGTATGTAACAGGTAGAAATAATGGTCGGAGACCCCCAAAGTTACCCCCATTATGGTCAGGAGTGATAGAGGAGTCGATATAGCCATGTCCGTCTGTCCGTCCGTCCGTCTGTCCGTCTGTATGAACGAAAGGATCTCGGAAACGGTAATAGATAGAGACTTCGTGTTTTTTGCATTCGACTAGGATTGCTCCGAAATTTCACAAGTTTATTTTAAAATTTTGCCCCTTCCCGCCCTTCCCCATAAAATCACCCCTTAGGGTGAAAATTTCTTCGGCACAAAAAAAATTGAGTGCACCAATATAGAGATAACGTCTCTCTAAGCCAAAATCCAAAAAGTTCATCAAAATCGGATAATAATTGACGATTTTATAAGCAATTAAATTTTAACGACCCCCCTTTTCTTTTCATTCATATTCGCGCAGTGAGAAGTGGTCATGTGTTTGGTCATACGCTCGGGAATCATTTAATATGTTTGTTAGGCGACCTGAACTGGTACAGGGCCTCTTACAGTCGGTTACGCCCTACTGTAATTTTCTTACTTGTTTTTTAGGCCCTGTACCGAAGGTACAAGAGCCTATTGGTTTTGTGCAAATGTATGTAACAGGTAGAAATAATGGTCGGAGACCCCCCAAAGTTACCCCCATTATGGTCAGGAGCGATAGAGGAGTCGATATAGACATGTCCGTCTGTCCGTTGTCCGTCTGGCCGTATGAACGAAAGGATCTCGGAAACGGTAATAGATAGAGACTTCGTGGTTTTTGCATTCGACTAGGACTGCTCCGGAATTTTACAAGTTTATTTTAAAATCTTGCCCCTCCCCCCCCTTCCCCATAAAATCACCCCCTAGGGTGAAAATTTCTTCGGCACAAAAAAAATTGAGTGCACCAATATAGAGTTAACGCCTCTCTAAGCCAAAATCCAAAAAGTTCATCAAAATGGGATAATAAATGACGATTTTATAAGCAATTGAATTTGAACGACCCCCCTTTTATTTTCATTCATATTCGCGCAGTGGGAAGTGGTCATGTGTTTGGTCATACGCTCGGGAAACATTTAATATGTTTGTTAGGCGAGCTGAACTGGTACAGGGCCTCTTACAGTCGGTTACGCCCAACTGTATTTTTACTTGTTAGGCCCTGTACCGAAGGTACAAGAGCCTATTGGTTTTGTGCAAATGTATGTAACAGGTAGAAATAATAATCGGAGACCCCCCAAAGTTACCCCCATTATGGTCAGGAGCGATAGAGGAGTCGATATAGACATGTCCGTCTGTCCGTCTGGCCGTCCGTATGAACGAAAGGATCTCGGAAACGGTAATAGATAGAGACTTCGTGTTTTTTGCATTCGACTAGGACTGCTCCGGAATTTTACAAGTTTATTTTAAAAACTTGCCCCTCCCCCCCCCTTCCCCATAAAATCACCACCAAGGGTAAAAATTTCTTCGGCACAAAAAAAAGTAAGTATGCCAGTATAGAGATATCGTCCTTCTTAGCAAAAATCCGAAAAGTTCATCAAAATCGGATAATAAATGCCGATTTTATAAGCAATTGAATTTGAGCGACCCCCCTTTTCGTTTCATACATAAAAAAATGGTTTAAAAGGCACTTAGTCGTGCAGTGAGAAGTGGTCATGTGTTTGGTCATAAGCTTGGGGAACATTTAATGTGTTTGTTAGGCGACCTGCACTGGTACAGGGCCTCTTACAGTCGGTTACGCCCGACTGTGATTTTCTTACTTGTTTTTATATATGTTTAGATAATACTATACCAGTTATGCGTTGCAACGCCAGGTTTTGTTCTCATATGGGAGTAGAATTCCTTTTCAAAGTTTTTTTTTAATACAATTTTACTTTGGAGTGCGATTATACACAGTTTTCCACTAAAATATTTTTCTCTCTTTATCCTTTTATTAGTAGCAATTCTCATACATCTACCTCGAAAACTTTTATACTTATATTACGATGAATTTATAATGGGCCAAACTGGCCGTTTGAAAGTTTTCTAATCGCCGCCCGTCTTAAATAACTCAGCTAGCAGGCCATTCGATCCTGCCCATTTGTTATTTTTCAGCTTTTTAATAACTGAATCGACCTCGTTATAGTCCGGTGGCTCTATAATAGTGCCATCATCAACTGGTGGTTCAGGTGTCATTTCTCTATCCGGAATTGTACGCTTCATCGCATCCGAGTAGGTTAGAAAAATGACTCCTCCATAATCTCCACAAAATGTAAAAGTTTTAATGATGCAGACTCGGTTGACCTACACTTGTTTATGGTATGTACTTTGACATTACAAGTACACTAAGAAATAAGCTGCGGTCTAAAAAGAAGTCCAGTCGGACTTCTTTTTGCACCAATTTGTGCTTGAATTTTCGTTCACGAATCAAGTCCAGCGTTCTTAAAAAGCGTTCTATAACCACCAAAATCATTGAAATTGAGTTTTTGCATTTTGTCTTATGTTTGTTTTATGTGGCTGCGAGCGAGAACGAACATATTGCCTTCTACTTTTTAATGAACCGAAGCCAAAGCAAAGAGCATTCGAATATAAACACACTCACAGTTTAGCTTGTGTAGATGAATAAGCAGGAACAAAAACGATCGTGTGTTTTAACTAACCTCCCCGCAAGCAGCCACTATACCGTGAACACTCCAAAACGTTTTCTTTAATGGCCTTTGCGTCCTCTTACATTTTATGCGCATTTCGCTCTCATTTTGCAAAAAAGAGAGCGAGAGCATACTTATAATAGAAAAGTATTTGTTCATATAACAATTAAGTGTGTAGCCGGTGCTCGCTCATTATAAGTTGAGTAGTTCAAGTGTGCGGACTAGAATCTATTGACTAGATTCTAGTCACAAAAGAAAAAAAAAAGAAATGTGCGGAAGGGAAGAAGAACAAAGGTAAGTAAATAATTTATTATTACATTCGTATATGTATATATGTATATATTTTACATTGTTTTATTTTTGGTGTTATATATGAAATTATAATTTATTGTTTTAAATTATAATTTAAAGTATAACTTTACATACATACATATATACATATGCATGCACAAGCAAACAAGAATTTTGATTCCGAATGTCCGAGACTTTATATATATATATATATATATATATATAATTTATACATATATATATGTGTGTATATATATGTATATTTATTTATATATATATATATGTATGTATATATATGTATATTTATTTATATATTTATTTATATATATATATATTATATATATATATATATAATAATATATATAAAATATGTATATATGTATATATATATATGTATATATATATATATTACATTTAGGTGTTTATATGAATTGTTTTTTATAATTATTTATTTATTATTATTTTGTTCTAAAAGTTTGGGTCCGACGATGAAACTATATCCATACCTTCGCAAGTTGGAAATTGGGTGCAAGACATACACAATGTATCATCATTGTATCCCGAAATACGTAAAATTCTTAATAAGGTATGCATATTCAATTTGACATACATTTTTTTTAGTTTTTAATATTTTTTATATTTACGTCAAAAGAAGTTGAAGAAATGGGTAGCATCTATTTTCTTTTTGCTTGGTCTAAGTTTTCGTAACCCAAGGCTGAATTGGTAATAGTTATATATATTGTTTAGTATAAATTTGTACTTGTATTGTATTTTATTATTTTTATTTATTGAGATTTTATTTTTCAGATTGATATTGACTTTGAGTTCTTGTACCCTTTATTATCAAAGTGGGAAATTTTCAAAGCAAATATTGAAAAGTACTATAAAAAAATCATAAAACGTAATTTTTGTAAGCAACTTCTTGCAAGCGCATCGGCAACTTGTAATATAGGTTAGTATACCTTAATTTTCCACTGAATATTTCTTTTTAGTTAATTGAATGTGTTTGTTTTTCTTCTTTATTTCAAACAGATGCAAAGATTATACCTTTGGAATTCTTTTAAATACTGTATTGCCATCTTCGTCCCGTTTTAAGGGGGAAGCAGGTAAACGAACCCGAAAAACTACTACTAAGAACTCTCAGAAGAGACAAAAAGTAAGCAAATGTATCTGTTCTTTAAAATGTATTAGGCACATAGTAATAGTCCAAAATGTATATTTGTTTTAAGTGTCATAAAAAATTTTCAAAACCAATTCTGTTAATCAGCCATTTCAAAAGAGATCATATGTTAAACACAAAACTCTTACAACTTCAATGTAAACACGACAATTGCCACCAAAACTTAACGAATTTTAGGTATTTCCGAATCCATTTAGAAAAAATACATAAATTTGAAAATAGGTCTGCTGCTGAAATAACACACAATGTTGATAAAAATGCTTAAAAAAATTCCTTCAATGAACTTCATTCAAAATAATATCCATGCTATTCCATTGCGATCAAGTCTAGTATTAAATTTGCAAATTACTTACTAACTCACGAAAATGGTTTGTATCCACTCTTTTATTTTGAAACATCAAAAGTTTTTAACTTAAGTGAAGAAGACTATTTTAATAAAATCAAGCTCGACAATATAAGTTCTGATTAATGTGAAATTTGCGAAGAACTGCATTTTAAAGGTACTCGATATAAAAGTCGACATTATATAGTTTGTAATATGAATTGCATTGAGTTGTATAGAATTAAGAATTTTCTGATTCAAAATGAAAATGTTTTTGCAATATGTTGCCCTATTAAAATTAAAAAGTTTGACAGTCAGTTTCAGGCCTATGAAGTTGATTCTGCTATTGACATAGTTTATGTATAAAGTTTTTAAGATATATTAAGTTACTCTTTTCATATTTACCCCATTAATAATGGGAAGTCATATTAATTTAAATTTATAAATAAAAATATAAAAAAAAAAATGAATTTTAATTTGATCCAAAATGGACTTAAAATGACCCCGAAATGGCCTTAAAATGACCCCAAAACGGACTTGAAATGACCCCAAAACGGACTTGAAATGACACCGAAATGGTCTAAAATGACCCCAAAATGGTCTTGAAATGACCCCAAAACGGACTTAAAATGACCCCAAAGTGGTCTTAAAATGACCCCAAACGGACTTAAAATGAGCCCAAAACAATCTTGATTCAAGATCAGCGGACTTGAAAAAAGCGGACTTGAATTGAACCCGCCGTTCTCAGTTCAGGAAAAAGCGGATTTACCCTACTATTGTCCACGAATTGACTTGATTTCGGTACTTTCAGAACGATTTTTTTATTAGTGTATATCTTAGATCGACAACGATCTGGAAAAATAACAAACCTTCAGAAAAATCGATGTACACTTTATTCACCCTTATGTTATACAGTTTCCTGTATTGTTCAATTATGGAACGTCTGAAAAATGGATGGTTCCATTAATTTTGTCGTACACCTCAACTTTTCACAAAATGTAAGGCAGCACTATGGACTACGTAGTTGTGTATTAAGGCTCTAAACTATTTCAGAAAGGACAAGCTTATATGGCACTGAGTAGAGTTAAGGAGGGATTGTAATAAGGAGTCAGACTGCAACAAATTGACTGAAAAGAAACATTGTAATAATGAGGCATTAAATCAACTGAACAGAATGAAAAATATTAAGAAACGAAATAATAAAAACCAAAACTTTAAAATAAAATAGTTAAACAAATGTTTGAGTTGTAACGAAGTTATATTCTGGGGTATAGCTCGCCGGCTGGTCCAGGTTCGTTACAGGTATCCAGGTTGTTGTTGAGCCCGACGTGCAAATCGATGTGAGAATAATCCTTTTACTTCCGTGTGGTATGAGTATGCTAGTGTGGATTGATTTGAGGGTGGATTGTGTGTTATTGCATGCGTGAATGATTGTTTTCGTAAATGTGTGAGTGTAGGATCACTTGTCTTTGGATAAAAGCATGGTGAGGTTAGTAACTTGAGTCCATTTGCATACGCGGAAGAAATATTATACACAGAGGTTAATCCTAAAACACACACTTTTATTTTAGTTCACCCGATTTAACCCGTGGTAACTTACTTGGACCAGTGTCAAAGCGTGATTGAACGAATTGTCATTGCGTAACGCCTCATATACTATTTTTCGTTCGTCATCTGTCGAATAGGGTAGATTTACTGAAAAAGATCATAATCATGTTAAATTTTTTAAAATAAAGATCATGGGCATATTAAATTTTTTGAAATAAATATCATTATGTTTACGAATAAAGTCATGGCTTGTTCACGAGAAATTACATATTTTCCGAAACTACGTAATACCAGCCCTAGTTATTAGAAAAAATCTTCTCGCTTTCTGGGAGGGTACCAAACATTAATATTCAAGATTTATATATTGAGGAATTATTTATTGGGCACATTGGCCCAAATTTTAGGCCGGAAGCAAAAAAAAAAAAAAAGGGAAAACAATTACAGTCAGGCATAACCGACTGTAAAAGTCCCTGTGTCAGTACAGGTCGCCTAATAAACACATTAAATGTTTCCCTAGCTTATGATTGCAATAAACTTGTAAAATTCCGGCGAAGTCCTAGTCTAACGAAAAAAGCTCGAAGTATCTATCCATTACCATTTCCGAGATCCTTTCGTTCATACGGACGGACAAATGGACATGGCTATATCGACTCCTCTATCACTCCTAACCATAAAAAAAATATAAAAAAATTCGTGTAATGTACATGTTCATGAGTATGCTCATGTACACGAAGTTTCATCCCTGTACCTTTTATTTATCGGTTATAAGAGGTTGGTCCATACCCTTCCCATTTTAATCAAACTTTACAGGATTCCTTTCTTGGCCTAACTGAAGTTCGTGTGGGAATTTTAGCGTTATCGGTTGTACGGTTGGGCTTCATGTATGTATATAAACAAACAACATTATTTTTTATATATATTCATCAGCGATTGACTGTTTATAGAAATTTTACTTGCCCCACGTTTTTATTTTTTGCGGTTGATCTATGCGCTACATTACTGAGGGAAGTGGTGTAATGACTGGTGCCTAGGACCTTCGTAGCTATATTTTAGCTTTTAGTACATTATCTACAACTTAATTATCTTCATTTTCAATAAAACCGTTTAACTTAAACCATTTTTTTCCTTTTTTATTCTTCTTTTAATGCTGGCGTTCGAACTGCCCTTTACATGTTATAAATTTTATTCATTTCTTTTTTTGTCTCAAATAACGAAGGCGAGCAATTTGCGAATTGAAGTAATGGCTGTCGTCCAATGCATTGAACGAATGAATGGAAAGTAATTGATGATGAATATGTAAACATATAAGAACAAGAGTCGGTGTAAATGTGTTTGCATTATACTGTGTTTCATTCAGTTACCTTACAGTGTGCTCAAATTAATATTTGCGCTTGTTCAACAGAAACGAGAAAAACAAGAAATATCGTTTACTTCGATGAAACCGAATCTTTAATACAGTACACACGAAATTTTAAATCGTATTTCTTATGTGACTTGGTAGTAGCAACCATCAGCATAGACTCTAGTTTAAATAATGGTATGATTGAACTGTACAAGCTGGATCAATGTACGATATTATTGATATTTGTAATATTTTTTTCAAATTTGCACCAAAGATGGACCTAGCCAAATGCTATCAAAACACAACAATTTTAGTTTTTTTTTTTTGGTGTTTGAATTTTAAATATACAAGTCTGTATTTTTGCATTTATGTGTTTCGAGACTACGTAATGCAGTTCATACCCCAATAACCATGGTGACAACACACGAGTGCTCCCTGCTCTTTGTATCCCAATATTCATGTAATATTTGATGTGACCGCTCAGCTACGTCATTAGCCACCGCGGGTACTTTCATTATCCCATCATCTATTTCATTCTATGGATTTTATCGTCGATATCTGGTTTGTAGAGCTCTTTTGAACGTTCGGTATCACTTGAGCTGGTACGGCCACAACGGAACTCAGTAATCACTTATTTACCATTGAAATTCATTGTGCAGAGTCCCCATAGTATTTATCAGCCTTGATGGTTTTTTTACACAAAAAATAATGCATATTCAACACACGACAAATCACTTTTTCCATTTTGTCTGCTTTTAATGGCTGTCAAACATAAACTGAATGACGCAGCTACATTGGATTTGTGCAAAGCTGCTGTTATTTATTTGTATGAAGTACAAATAAATATGTGCTTTATAGAAAAAATTGAATAAAATCTTTAAAATTTTGATGTGGTATGTAACATTTACTATATAACTAAATTTCTTGAGAATGTAAAAAAATTAAAAATATAACTTTTGCACCAACACAACGCATCATTCAATGCGTTACAAACTATCTGACAAACTGGGCCATGTATGAAGGGTATAAATATGTCTGTAATATACATGAGAATCAACGAAAGTCACGATGAAAGGCTACTCAAAGAGCAAAAAGTAGCAGTTTGTAACCATCTATGGTGTGAGCCAGGGAAGTCAAAAGCTATAGTTATATGTAATTACAAGCCAAAAAAAAAAAAAAAATTGAAGGCAAATAAAGAATGTACTCGTATGTCCGGGACAGAAACGCAACGAAAGTTGAGTATGGAGACTGCCGCCCATATGCAGACTATGCTCTCTTATTTTTAAAGACTTGTGCTTTTCTGTGTTTAAGTTGCGACAAATTAACTACAACTTTTTTACAGCAGACATTCGCTTTGGACATCGATTTGTTATAATATGTTGCTTCTAGCGTTACACTAAAAGTTTTTTTTATTGTTATGTTAACTCTTACCTCTAACGAGATAATTATCACATTTCGCCATTTCTCCTCTTGATGTTCATGTTGGTCTTTTGATAGTCCTTGTGTCAGGTACTTCATTTGATATGCTCGATTCGCTTTATGATTTTATGGTTTATAAATTTCTTACTTTTCAGTACGTTGCATCCAAAACCTCGCCATCTGGCACTTACAGATACAATACAAAATAAATATTTGGCATCGTCATAAATTGTCTCATCAATGCTCTAACTTAGAGCAAAATGGGTGAAGTTTTTGTAATTACGTTACCACATAGTACTTTA
The DNA here is from genome assembly GCA_035044805.1 of Leucophenga maculata. Taxonomy (NCBI): domain Eukaryota; kingdom Metazoa; phylum Arthropoda; class Insecta; order Diptera; family Drosophilidae; genus Leucophenga; species Leucophenga maculata. The sequence continues at coordinate 17,577 of JAWNNP010000003.1, read as the reverse complement.
TTTTCATAAGTGTAAGTTTGTTTTTTTCGTACCATATTGAGTGAAAGTATGCATCAGAAAGAGTTCTACTAATTGAAAGAGATGAAATTAAAATTAAAAGAATAAATAAATGAAATTAAATAAAAATGTTGAGAACGCGAAAAAGTGTTTTTATAAAAACAATGCTAACGCCAGCTGTGCATAACCAAGGAGCGCTTTTATTTCACACTACGCCTACTCAGTCCATTCAGTTCCAACAGTTTGAAACAGAGTTTTGCAACACTGCTTTCCCATCTCATTTTCTTTAATAATCATTAAATTCATATGCACAATTGTAGAGACCAAATGTGTGTGAATGAGTGTGTGTACATTCCCGACAAAGTTTCACTCGCAAGAACCTCAAAAAGCTTCGTTTCTGCGTTCCATCACCACTGTGCTCGCCAAGGATCTCGGTACACATTGTTTGCATAGTGAACATTTAATTGTTGTTTACATTTGTATTCTGGTTTATTTTTCTCCGGTTTTCTCGCAGCTGTTGTTATTCTATGGTTTCTATTTATTCTTCATTTTTCGTGTACAAGCTTAATAGAAAAAAATGCGAAGAACACAAAAAATTTACATTTTAATTTGTTTAAAATAAAAGTAAAAAGCAAAAAAATAAATGCCAAGGTATAAAGGTACTGGAAGCTGGGAGCTGAGCGTATTAAATACACCTGTCAATCTCTTAAGTTGGAGAAAGAAAATGTTCTAATACTTAAATTAAGGCAATTATCCATGCTTTTATGCTTTTCATTATATGATTTGTTTTTTGTATAGCCATGACTGCCCGTTCGTTTATCCAAGTGGCTGGTTGACAGTGAGTGGAAGGTTTAGAACGAACTATAAAGTCTCTAAATACTGCACTGGAATTGCTTTCTATGCCATCGTGTTGTATTAGTTTCAAATATGTACCAACTTGAATCGTAAAACACCCAAATACGCATTCGCTTTCTGAAAAAGAAATGGACAGAAATCTGTTTTAATGTTCGTAATAATAAAGGTGGCAGGGTATTGCAAAACAACAAATAACATTAATTTTTGTAAATTTTAAAGCAAAAATATAATTTAAAAACCAAGAACAGCATCTGAGACGCCATAGAAGTATATCATAATCAGTACGACGTCTCTGCTACATACATATATGATGATTAATTACGATTTTTGACGTGGAATATCAAGACAAGAGTGCACCTATCAAATTAAATCAAATTTTGGTGATAAAGCTCCACTTGGCCACTGAAAAACTGGTACAACGAATTCAATCTTTGCCGCAGTTCGCTCACCGACGAATTTCGTAAAATCGGTCGTTCTGTCAGAAAAAATCGATGCTGGGTGTGAATTTATAAAGCAGGATCGTCATGTGACATACCGTGAGATTAAGGCATCCCTGGGCATTAGCATACATACAATATTATATGAACATTTGGTCGTCAGAAAGGTTTGTTCACGTTGGATACCGCATAATTTGACAATCGTTTAAAAGAAGCCTCGTGTCGATTGGTGCAAACAAATGCTAAAGAAATTCATGCGAGGTGCATCAACAGCCGTCTACTCAATCGTGACAGGTAACGTAACGTGGATGTATGAGCCCGAAACAAAACAGCAGTCGATCGTCTGGGTCTTTCAAGACGAGCAAAATCCAACAAAAGTTACTCGCTCGCGCAGCTCATCGAAGCAAATGATCGCATGTTTCTTCTCGACATCCGGACATGTTGCGACCGTGCCACTTGTCGAAAGAAAGACGGTCAATTCTGAGTGGTATACAACCATTTGTTTGACTGAAGTGTTCGATGAACTGAGGAAAACCAACCGACGAAGACGAATCATACTTCATCACGATAATGCGAGCTCTCACACTTCGGCCGTAACAAATGAGTTTTAGGATGCTTAAAACATCGACTTGATGGGTCATCCACCGTACAGCCCTGACTTGGCACCAAATGACTTCTTCCCGCTCCCACACATCAAAAATTAACTGCGCGGGCAGCGGTTTTCAACTCCCGAAGAAGCTGTTGTCTTCAAAACGCATGTTTTGGATCTATCTCTTTTGGACTGGCAAAACTGCTTCACAAAATGGTTCGGGCGAATACAAAAGTGTATCGATCTTTATGGTGAATATTTTGAAAAACAATAAAGCGATTTTTTTCTCATAAATTACCGTTTTCATGGTTAGAATAGAAATAAATGTAGCAACTCTCGTACTTTGCGTTGCGGAATCAGGTAAAAAAGGTATACTAAGTTTGTGCAAATATATGTGACATGCAGAACGAGGCGAGGCAGACCCCATAAAGCATATCTATTCTAAATCAACATGAAATATCAAGTGGTTCTAGACTGGTCCATTTGTTCGTCTTTCTGATTGTCTGTATGAACAATGAAATCTTAGAGCCCTCACGTTTGGATATTTAGATTATTTTATACCTTCTTCAGATATCTTGTATGCAATGTACATACCAAACCCCCTAGACTGTATCGTTCTTTCTTCTTCTTTCTTTCTAACAAAAATGTTGTATTTTTTTAAATATATATAAAAAACGCTCCAGAAACCAATCACCAGTGAAAACAGCTAAGTGTGATGATATGTGAACATATATGAGAAATTCATTTTGTTATAAATTATCCTTTGCCTATTTTTTTTGTGTATAAAAAAAGGACTTGTTTGTGAATTAAATTTATTTCACCCAATTTCAAAAAAATGTTAGCCTTATGAAATCGGGTGATAACTGTAGAATAACCTCAATTTGATCTTTGTTTAAAAATGACTCCTTTATATGTACTTGTTCATTGCTACTAATAATTTATATTCCTCCTCGTAGATGGATGCTTTTTGTGAATTTCATCAATTGCCAATAAACTGAGTAAACAAATGCATAAAAAACATTTTTTCAGCCATTATATATGCGCAATTTTGCTTCTTCTTTTAAAAAAGAAAAATTAGGACCTTTGCCATTTCGACAATGTGGAAAACATACAATAGCATCATGGAGAAACTCGTTTTTAATGATGACTACCTGCCGTTTCACTCGTTTTAAACGCACATAAACACTTTATTAGCAACGCCACAAAACACATTACAAAGTTTATTAAGTAATTTCGCTTAAGTAGCAAAAATAACGCAACAGAATCAGAAGTTACTGACGTCCAGCAGAAGAACAAACAGAAGGTTGCTTCAAAACATATAAATCAACGTAAAAATAATCATAATAAAAATGAAATTAAATAAAATAAAATCCATGAAAATCATTTTCACTTGTTTCAAGATTATTTTCCAAAAGGCAACAGTTCGCAGCGTACAATTTCATCAAGAATCCTCTGTCCGCAACGTCTTTCATCGTCTGCTCTGTATTTGGCATTTACTGATTCTGAATTTGAGGCTGTACTGTCCTGCCATGTCTGTGCATTGAATTGAGAAAGTGCTGTCATTAAATGTCTCAGACCACCCACTCTTGTACATCTATGAAGTGTTCTTTTAAGGAATAGGAAGACGACTTGCTTGGCGCAGATAAACATAACCGTTTCGTTTTACGGCCAACAATCATTGCTTTTGATTGCAATGTTGACGGTAAAGTAGCAGATCTGCTCCACTTTCATCCACCCATTCAGGTACGAACTCGTCCCGGTTTCATACGACCAGTAGTTGGCTGTTATTTTCTGCCGTGTCTAAGGTGTAAAATAGCGTCGAGTGCCACGTTGCTTAATTTTTTATGGCAATGGAGTGCCTGTCTGCGCCAGCACATTTCCATGATTGAAAGACATTTCGTTGTAAAGCCTAATAGCGGCTTAAGTGCATCGAAGGAGATAGAGTAAAACTGTGAGTATGTGTCTGGTGTAATATTGAGACGCTGATACGCATGGTGAATTGATTTAAAGCACAAACTCAGCTTACACCTATAGAAATTTGATTGTAATTGAATACAGAACCCATTTCAACATTTTTTTTTTTTCCAGAAACAAAGATTAAGCCTTTTTGTATATGTTCAGAAAGTATTTTACACAGAATCCTGCTTTTTGAATTAAAATGCTACTATGGCGATTCTAGGATGAATCAAGAAACAAAAGAACGCAGTGCAAACTATAGAGGATGCGTTGAAAAACTAATTTTCTTTTTTGTTATTTATTTTAATAGAAACTCAAAATTTTGTATATTTTACGTCATTGGTAAATAAAAATATTATTGCCATGGTCACACTGCGTAAGAATATGTTAAATTCAATGGTACAATTATTGCTGCAAGACATTTTAGAAACAAATATACTTATTATATACATAACTGTCCCTTTAGTCTGGAAAACGTATTCATCTTTGTATCACCTATTTAAGCTATGTGCTGCAACAATAGTTTATTAGATATGAAAAATTCTCTGTACCTTTGTGTGAGTACAAAATCTAGTTACTCAGTTATCATCCAATGTTTTTATGTTGTTTGAAATGTTTTTCTGAATTTCACACTATCGACTATATCTATTCGAACTTTCATACATTAACGTTTTCTCTTAATTTTTTTCAGGTAAGATGCTAAATGTGTGAAACATGGGATATTTGTGGAAAAGTACGTAAGTGGTTCCGCACTATGAAAATAAGAGCTAAACAAATCGCTATCCATATACATACTATGTGTATAAAGATAGTCATACTTTAACTATAGCTAAGAACTTGTCAAGTTTTACTAGCTGCTGCTGGAGGTGTTGAAGTGCAATAAAAACTGAATTGCATATTTTTTAAGGTTCATTTGTCAAGCTGTTGCTAATACGAAACAAACTTCCGTAATGCTCCATAATGCTAAGTTCTGGATGCGACAACAATGTTAGATACAAAGGATTGTGAGCGTATCTTACAATAGTATTTTCGTGAAGTGTAGCTTGTACTATGTACAAGTAAATCCATTCACTTTGGCACACATTCTTACGTTTGTTTTACTTTTGGACTTTCAAACTAAAGCATAACAAACAAAATGGTATACATGACTACGAAGCGAACACAACAACAAAGTCGACTTAAAATTGCTTCAGTGGAACAGGAAGTTGCGGCACAGGAAAAGCCTGTAAAAGCAGGAAGCAAAGAAATGTTGGACGCCAACACATTTGCTACCGCCAGAGCTTAGTTTAAAGCACTGCTACCATTTGCGGTTCTTATTTATAGCACTACAACTTTACCGTTAACACCTCTCGTAATCTTTGGGCTCGTCGAAAAGTTTCAGCCACCAAAATTAATCCAAACTAAAAAAATTTCGTCATTTAACTGAAACAAATGCGGCGTAGAAAGAATTGTTTACGTAAACTATTTAAAATTGAAGCTTTCAACGAATAACTTCTCATGGAAAAGTTTAAAAAAAATGGATCAATTATGAAGTTCTGTTTTGTTAAGTTTTCGGTTAAACAATCGTTTTAATTTATGTTATACATTTTTGAAATATTGTTATCTGAAACTGTACCAATTTTTTCAATGTCTATGTCCAATAGATGACATGTGTCATCGTTTGTATACAATCATAGATATTGTTACAAACGTACACAAATAAGTAGAACAAAAGATTTTGGAAACAAGAAAGAATCTTTCAGTCGAATGTGTTCCACTTCGAGATATCGTAAATCCCCTTCCATAAGGGATATATTCCTTTCTGGATCCGTATATATATAATTAATATAAGATGCACCAAACTTGGCATTTCTATCTAATTACCAACAAGAATATTTTTTTTATACATAAGCCTAGAAGTAGGTGGCATATTTGTATAAGAACTACCCGTTCTAGTAATCCGATCTAAACATATACGATATAATTTATTGTTATTGATTTGTCGTTTTTACCAATTTGGGTACACAAAAATGAAATTGTTTTATACATAAACTCGGAGGAGGGACAGGTTTGTATAGGAATGGGTTGCCAATACAAGATTTCTAAAAGAAAGAAGAGATGCTTAATTTATTATTGATAATAAGGACAACCAAACGGACATGTCTTATATACTTTACATACATTTATATGTTACTTACATTTCCAGAATCTTAGTATAATCTTCTACCCTAAGGGTGTAGGGTATAAAAATATTGAAATTGAAACTTACAGAAAGAGGCTAATTATGTCACGTTTACATAAATTAAATCATTTCAACAAATCCAATAATAGTTTATTTTAAATACTTTTATGCAAAAAAGGAGAAACAGTATTTGTTTGGAAGATATTTGTTGTTGTCCAGTGTTACATAACTTATAAAAAATCGTGAAGTAACCTTTTCAATTCGAATTAAAAAATTATTTAATATATATTCAATCAAGTAACCTGTGAAATTTCTACTTCATACATACTATTCCTCAATTTGTCAGTTTCAGTTCAGATCTCGAAGCGACACATTCAAATTAAAAGTTTTGTATATTTCTGTTTAAACATGTAAATCCGTGCGGTCCATTTTTAAGCAAGCAAGTATTAATATTGAAGGCTTTGGAAGAACATACATTCTGAAGAAGTTTCGAACGGCATTTTTATTTACGTATAAGAGTTTTGCTCCAAAAAAGGTGACAATATTTTTCACGAAAAATATTTATTCATTAATATCTATTCTTTCCCCTTCAAAGTTATCACCCTTAGATACTTATAATATACTTGTGCAAGCGTTCTTCCCAAACTTTACCAGCAATTTATTCATAGGCCTTTTCCGTCTTGGAACAGGAAAAATTCGTAGGGGGCGAAGTATGGGCAATACAGAGCCTGAGGCAGGATTCCAATGTTTTTGGAATCTGTGCGCTGGTGAGAACATTTTCGTGGTGGAAACGCCATGAAATGTTTTTCCACAAAGCAGGTTGTTTCCATCGAATTCACGCAAACGGCACATAACTTCAAGGTAATCTTCTTTATTGACTGTTGAACCGTCTACCAAGAACGCACGATGCATCGCCTCATTGCGAATAGTGCCAAATAAACAATCAACAAGCCCGTCACATTTGACCTAACTTGGTATTCTTTTTCCGGCTCTTCTGGCCGCTTCCATTGGGATGGCTTGCCCTTGGATTCCACGTCATAACCAAATGCCCAATGTTTGTCACTAGTTGATGAAATCTGAGTCGCAAAATTAGAACAAACCTCGCAGACTCATAACTTCAAAAACAAAAGGTTTCGATTTCAAAATTTAAAGACTTTTTGAGGCAAAAAAAAAAAAATAATGGAGCAGTTGTGACTTCTTCTTAAACACCCTTTGAGTTTAAAATGAAAAAAAGTATTTTCAACGGTTCCTCTCTCTTTTTTGAGACTATTTGTTTTGTTTTGCAAAACAAATAGAAATAGTTATACCGAATTGGTGATTATCAGTGTATGCCTTGCTTTTTTCTGGCTGTTATGTGCAAACGCACGAATATCGAGTCCAAGCGAGATATAAGTTGTATTTTTCAACAAGATTGTTTTTGATAAGTGTCATCTAAAGTTAGGTTTTATTCAACCTCCATTAAAAGAACATGATAAGTACAATTTGCATATTTTCATTTGTTAAAATTTCTCCTTTCAAACAGAAAAAAATGAGTTCCCGGTCAGGTGCTAAAAAACATAAGAATCAGAAGAATTATGAGACATCTAATAAAACTTGTAATTGTACCGCAAACAAAGCCCTAATTGATGACAATACTAGCGACCCGTTGCTCAACCAATTACTATGGGACCGGTACGAATTTAATAAAGTATGCAAAAGGACTAATCGACGTAAATCTGCGATTCTAGTTTACACCAATTCTCAGTTCGGATTTAACCGGAAATTGGCATGTTGTAACCTTAAATGTACAGATTGCAAATTAGGCAAAATACGAAAAGCTAAAATACTGAAAAAACTGCCAAAGAAAAAGTCTACAACTCCCCAAGCAATAATGTTAGCACGTTCTAAGCGAAAAAATGCAAAGAAATCAACTTTACCTCGAACCAGAACGTCGAATAAATGCAAACTTTGCAAGCGGTCGATAACAGGCAAGAGTACTTCGAAGTCCCAGTCGACAAAGCGTTCATAACCTAATGTAAAAGTTGGAATATTTAACTGCAAGGATTGTACTTACAATATATCATCGGATTTCCAACAAAGAAATTGAAGCCCAGGATACAAGATTGAAGTTGAATATTTTCAAAAATTAATATGAAGTGTGAACAGATAATTTTGAATGTGTAATTATCCCCTATATAATGGTGCGATAGTCGTTTTCGGTATTATTTAGAGGAAGTGTAATGATTTATTTTGAAATAATGATTGGTAATTTGTATTTTTAACCGCCTTCGAAAAGGAGTATGTATTTAATTTCTCTTTTATCTATGTCCTCCAACTTCCTTTTTTTTTTTTAAAGGGTGTACCAAGGTGGTCCCATTATAACCAAGATAGGATTTAAAAAAACGGATCGGATTGAAATATAGGGAAATTTATCGCAGTTTGGCGCCTGATTATCGCCATATTAAATTATGTCACACGAGAGACAAATCGATTGACGTAAAATTCAAAATCGGCCTCCGCGTTTGATTTCTAGAGCGCCACAAAGTACAAACAAACATAGACAGTTAAACACAATACCCTTTTGCGTCGCGCAGTCGGTAAACATATTGCGACATGAAGGAACTTTACAGTTAGTGACAAATATATATATATACTTATTAAAACAAAGAAAACCCATTAATTAAACAAACTTTGTAACGTAAAGTTCTACTATAATACGGCACTTTGGTTATAGCAGGTTTCAAATACCCTAGTCACTACCTATGCCCATTTAAACTCAAAATTAAAAAAAAAAATTGTTTTAAAAACAATTTTAAACCGATTTAAAAACCAAAAAGTCACTAAAACAGTCACTAAAAGGCGAAAAATAATTGAACTACACATACAATATTTCGATATGGCCATTCCTGTCATATAATTTAAATAAACAAAATATTTTATGTGCAACCTACTGATATGTTTGGCACCGACTTCTAAGAAATGGAAATCTTAGGAATGCGTCAGAAACAGTCAAATGGACAGGCCTAAAAAGTTTTCTTGTCGCGTTGAACTTTCTGGGATGACCGATGCCTGATACAATGTGTTGCAAACATTGTGCCTAAGCTACAATACTATTCACATTCTGTGAGAAAAGTATGGAAAAATCTGCTCGATTTTAACTAAAAGAACTTACAATGAGTACTTGTTTTGTGTTTGTAAATACCTAAATGCCATATGGTGCTTTTTGGCTTTATAGTTCTACTTTCTTCTGATTGGTACTAGTGCTTCGGTGTACTCGAAGTTATCTTTTTTATTATTTGTTGGATATTTTGCCTCCTGCGTGACTTATCAAATCTTACACCTTACTTACTTACTTATATGGCCGTCTACCGGTCATGGCCGCGTCTAGGAAGGCGCGTCAGCCTCCATAGTCTTGTGCGCGCTGGCGCCAGTCGTTTTGAATGCCAAGTACGGAGAGATCTCTCAATACCTGGTCATTCCATCGAGTGCCCGGTCGTTCTCTATTTCGGCGTCACCAATCAAGTTTGGGCCCCCCATGTAAGCCATGCGTACTGGAGCTCTTTCATCCATTCGACTGAGGTGCCCAGCCCACTGGAATTTTATGCGCTGGACTATGTCAACCTCATCGTATAGCTCGTACAGCTCGCGGTTCATACGGGACCTAAACTCGTCGTCGACTCTAATAGGGCCTGCCGCTTTGTTATTTTTCAGCTTTTTAATAACTGAATTGACCTCGTTATAGTCCGGTGGCTCTACAATAGTGCCATCATTAACTGGTGGTTCCGGTTTCAATTCTCAATCGGCGAAATTGTGCGCTTCATCGCCTCCAAGTAGGTTAAAAAAATGACTCCTCCATAATCTCAGTGATTTATGTTCATCAGTTACCAGATTTCCATTCAGTCAGACGCTTGACCTTTTAATAGAATTTTCGAGCTTCATTTCTGTCACGTAACATCTCAACATCCTCAAAATCCCGCCTTTCTTGCTCCTTTTTCTTGGGTCTGAATAGGCGTTTCTCCTCTCTACGTTTCTCTCGATATTTCCTCCGTCGGGGCGTGCGCACAAATCAGGCTTATATAAAAATATTAAGCCTTGATGCGTATCGCGGCTAGGCGCTCGTCAACAGGCGTGAACCTAGAGACGAGGCCACGTAGTTTCCTACTTACCACGAAACCACATCCAAATTCGTGCTTACTCGCATGGCAGCTGCAGTAGATGTCACAGGATGCTTTTTTAGAGCAATCCTGTCCTATCCATCGGATTTCTTGGATTGCCGTTATGTCACCCTTGCATCTTTCGAGGAAATCAACCAGCTGGATATTTGCACCATCCCAATTAAGGGTGCGGACATTCCAGGTGCAAATTCGTAAATCATGATCCTTATATCGTTTGAGGGGGTCGTCATCATAGATTTCCTTTCGAGGCTTCTTAGTCGTGTTCATTGGAGGTTTGTTTTTTAAAGTGGCGGGTTCCAAGCCCTGCGCACCAACCCCTTATTAAAGGAGAGGGGGCCCCTTCGCCTTCTCACGTTAGCTCACCTCTGAACTGGTGTTCAGAAGCTACCCAGGAGATACGTGTCCTAGCGGTCGTGTGAGTTGCTTGGACCGTTTATAACAATAATCATTGTTGGCCATTCCCAAGTGAATGGCAGTCAACAACTTTTCTCACAATGTGAACTGGTCCAAACGAGCCCCAATCTTACACCTACGCTTTACATATAAAACCTCGGATTGCAAGAGCTACAGTAGTTTTGGACTAAATTGCCAGTTCTTTTGAGTTATTTAAAATTCAGGACTTGCCCTAAGCTGCTACGCACCGAAGTTGAGTCCATTTTAGGATTTTCATTACAATAATATTTTCGCAGATGTCATACAAACACTATTCTGTATTAAAGTTCTATACTTAAATCAGCTTATGCGATAAAACCTTAAAGCCGCTTAAACCAAAAAAAACACTTGCAAAATATTAGATTCCTGGATCAGTCAAATAATAAAAAGTATTTATAACCGTAAGAAGCTATCACCAATTTTTACATTTTTGTATGAACAACAATCAATATAAACTTGTAAATTCGAACGGACGTTCTTTATGGAAGGACCTAGATATTAATGGGATTCTACATTAGGGTCAGTCTTCATACAAACTCAGAGAGGGGAACTGTATGAATGTAAACTATTTTTTAGAATATCGATCTGAAGTAAGGTAGGAATATATTTTATGTTCCGAAACTGAAAATAAGTCTTTATTAATCCGCCACACCCCACTTGAAGCCATAGATGGTCCCTCTATAAATCCACCGCCCACTATTCGATTTTTCTATGAACAACTTGTACATTGCAGTCAATATCTACTTTTTCTTCTATTTGAAAACTTACTACTGATAAAAGTTGTATATAGGCATTTCCCACTGTATTTAAGTGGTAGAACCCATACAGACCCACCGTCGACTTTTTAATTTTCTAAGAAAAACCTACTTCTAATGTAATCAGGTCATTTCAATCACAGCACAGAGGCTTTAAATAGTCACTGTTGCATTTAAAGACGAGGATCATTTTAATAACACTTTTTTTTATACGTCACAGATGCGTCGAGTTGTTCTTAAAATCTCCACGTCATAAATTTCTGATGACGCATAAATGCATGTGACAGTTGTGTTATGGTACTGAATTAATAGTCTATATCATAGTACATACTTTCAACACCATTAGTGTGAGACCTATTATTTCTTCTGTATATGAAATTATGGCCAGAGTCATTCCATAGTACCCCACCATCTTTTAATCTTGTCTCTCAGATACCTACTAGACCGGCAGAATTTATAATGTTTTCTTTGGCAAAATTTTCATCATTGTGCTAAATGCATTTCTCATTATCATGAATATCTCCCAATTACTCAAACTATTAAAGCTTAACTAAAATGTCCAATCCAGTATTGCATAGAAAATCTCACACAGTAAGAACCAGCCAAAAAAGAGATTTCACTAATCTTAAGAACATCCTAAAAGAAACTAAGAAGGAAGTAACTACAAAACATGCTGAAAAAGTCACGCGCTAATTCGTTTTGTCAATTTGGCGCGGCGTACACAAGTTAATAAAAATAATTAGTGCATGCTTTTAGGCTTAGACTGTCGAACAAAGGAACTACCTGAAAACGAAAGGATACAAACCGAAACGAAGGACAACAAGAAGTAACGCACTCTCAAGCCAAGCGAAAAAACACAAAAAAATAAGAGATTACAGACATTTCGAAAAAATTATACCCTGCATATTGTTGATTTGAAATGTACGGCTTCATTTTTTACAGTATGGAGACAAAAACTTAAAATAATATTTCAATCACCTTATTATTTAGAGCTAGGGTATATTATTCGCTGTAAGTAGAAAACCAACCAAAGTTAGCTTCATGTACAATTGAAGGACTTAGAAATGTTAAATTTTTGATCCTGATTTGTATAATCTCTAATCTGCACTGTGACATATGGAAGACTATTGATAGATTGATATGTCACATCGCGTTGATCAAATTTATGTACAAACTTCAAGGAATATCCGACATCTCTATGCAACTTAAATCCTCTTCTAACATTTCAACAAACACAACATACCCTACTCATATATAGTATATTTGTTTGGTGGGTATAAAATACCAAAAGGATTAAAAGTGAAACAACCAATGAATAACGGAAAAAGCAATCGAAATATTTTAACGAAAATGCCGACAGTGAAAGCGAGTATAAAGCAAACAAATAGGGAGATGATGACAAAGTGAGTTGAAGCAAGACGCTGTAGCTTGATCTGGAGCTGGAGTTTTTGAAATGAAGTAACGCAACAGAGACGTCCTGTGAATATGTTGTGTTGTGATGGCAGTAATCACAGCCGAGTGTAGAATATTTATAGGCGCAATCAAGTTAATTGCGCAAAAATCGCGCAACAATAACAACAAATGAAAAAAGACTGAAGCGACAACTCAAGTGAGCTCAGTACGTATAAAGGATCAAGGACATTCGACCATGCGATAGTTACTGTTTTACACTTATTAACTTAATTGTTTGCAATTTCGGGCGGTCGGATGTAGACGATGTGAATATTTTTACGCTCTTTAAGCAGCTAACTAATGAAATCCGGGACGAATGAGGGACAGAAGCAGCGCGAGCGAAACTGCTTGATAGATATCAAAGAGATGTGATACAGTTGCAGTACCTAAGAGACAGTTAAAGAGATACGACTATTAATTTACAAATTAATTAATGTCAAACATTTTTCTTTAACGCGTGAAAGAACTTTAATACACACTAAACAAATGGCCATAAGACGTAATTATATTATTATATATTAGACTGTCTTGCGGCTTCTATCAGTCTTTTATAATGACTTGCTTGGATAAGAGTTATATTTCAATTAGAGTTAAAGCTATGTGACTTAAAATTTCGAAGCCGGTCCGATTTAGTATTGATCATCCGCAATAATCAATTGCACTGAATTAAATTTTTTTCTATATTGGCAACAATTTATTTATTTTTATCAAAACAACACCCACTGCTGCGAGTTTTTGACAGCTCTTTGGCACGTCCAAACTGTCACAATTACTGTCAGTCACGGACCAAATCACATACGAATAGAGGGAATTTACAGTCATGCAATTGCGCAAGACGGTGATTTTAGTACAAATTTTAGAAGTTTATGCGCATTACTATTTTGTTGACACTGTATATAAAATGTTCATAAGGTTTTATTATCGTACTCTATATCGTTGGTCTTATGACTACTAGCTCAGTCATTCTCAAACTAAATATAGATTTTAATCAATTGACCTCAAATCATAAAGTAATCGAAAAATATTATTGGGGTACATAAGTAAAACACATCGGGAAAATACAGACAAATTAGAAAACGTGCGGTAACACGCTTTCATACAGTAGATTTGATATGTTGTCTACTATATGAAAGCTCGATATCGCTCTTTTTAATTTCGCAAGCTTTAAAGATAGAACAATAAAACTTAGTTCATGTGATGTATTTTTGGAAAGCAAATCGCAAGTGAATGCCAACTCAGTCAGTTTTAATATTAAGCACTAGAATAATACAGAAACTGAACAATTCAACTGAATAACAATGTTGTACAACACTTTGAATATGGAATTGAAGAATATGTTTCCCAAAACACAAGCAATTTGTATGAATTTTGGTAAAGAAATAGATAGGACTTTGGAAAGAAACATAGATAAATCTATATCTATACTATTATATAAAGAGGAAATGTTTTTATATTTGTAAGGAGTAAACTCAAAAACTACTGTGTCGATTTCAAAATAAACAAGAGATAAACAAAATTCAACACATCTTTGCATCCATTTGAGGTACGGGGACGAAATTTGGTATACATGGTGATAGGATCGGGAGAAGTAATCGTGTTAAGTTTGGTAGAAATCGGAAGGGGCTGTGCCCCACCCCCCATACAAGCGATAAACAAAATTCAACATATCTGTTCGGGCGAGCAGCAGTCGCCACTGTAGCGTCTATCGCAGTCACTGCAACTGCATCATAATTATTGTTAATTTTCTCTTAAACATAAATTCAAATCGTTTGTGCATCGCCGTTATTTATATTCTAAGACGCGCTCCGTTATTTAGATCATTTTAGCTAACTTCGTTCGGGCTAAATAGTCTGCGCACTATCGCTCTTTTGCTTACTTTTTGTTTCGATCACAGTCTCTCGCTATTGTCGGTTAGTTGTAGCTGAGTTTTTTGCGTACTCCTACATACATTCATATATACATACATACATTTATTTCGTGCAACGGGTCAGCGTATTGTGCTACCGCGTTAATTCCTTTTTATTGCAAAGCGCCGCGCGCAAATATTTATTGTGGACATTTAAATTGATAAAACGTCTTTTATTTATGCACAGACAAAATATTAATAGATACATACGCCATCAAAAAAGCTTGATGGTTCAACAATATCTTTGCATCCATTAGAGCTATGGGGACGAAGTTTATTACACAAGTTAATGGGATCGTGAAAAGTAATCGTGTTAAGTTTGGTCAACATCGGAGGGGGCTATGCCCTACCACCCATACAAGCGATAAACAAAATTCAAGACATCTTTGCATCCATTTGAGATATGGGGACGAAATTTATTTCACATGTTAATGGGATCGGGAAAAGTAATCGTGTTAAGTTGGTCCAAATCGGAGGGGGCTATGCCCCACCCCCATACAAGCGATAAACAAAATTCAAAATATCTTTGCATCCATCTGAGCTACGGGGACGAAATTTATTAAACATGTTAATGGGATCGGGAAAAGTAATCGTGTTAAGTTTGGTCAAAATCGGAGGGGGCTATGCCCCACCCCCCATACAAGCTATAAACAAAATTCAACATATCTTTGCATCCATTTGAGGTACGGGGACGAAATTTACTACACATGTTAATGTGATCGGGAAAAGTAATCGTGTTATGTTTGGTCCAAATCGGAGGGGGCTATGCCCCACCCCCCATACATGCGATAAACAAAATTCAACATATCTTTGCATCAATGTGAGGTACGGGGACGAAATTTATTACACATGTTATTGGGATCGGGAAAAGTAATCGTGTTATGTTTGGTCAAAATCGGAGAGGGTCTATGCCCCACCACCCATACAAGCAATAAACAAAATTCAACATATCTTTGCATCCATTTGAAGTACATGGATGAAATTTGGTATACATGTTAATGGGATCGGATGAAGTAATCAAGTTAAGACAAGAGAATATATTTCATAGTTTGAAAGATAAAAAAAGTTATTTGATTTATCGGTTTTAAATATTGCTGAAAGAGAAGTAGAGAAGTGCTTGGAGTCGAGTAGGAGGAGAATATATTGTGTGATGAAAATTAATTTTTATTGGGCACAGCAAAGCGTGCCGGGTACAGCTAGTTTTTAATAAAACCAGAGGTGACAATACCACAAGCCCATATAAGCGATAAAGAAAATTGGTCATATCTTTGCATCTAATTGAGGTACAATGACGAAATTTGATGTACATGCTAATTGGATCAGGAGAAGCAACTCTATTAATTTTGGTCAAAATAGAAGAGGCGTTGCCCTGTCTTCCATATGACCGATATACATAATTTGTCATATTTTTGGTTACACTTTAAAGGGTTCGGAAGAAGTAACCCTATAAAATTTGCTCTGAATTGGAAGAGGTGATCAACCGCACCACACAGCCCCACCCACCCAAAAAAAGAAAAAAAGTGATATACAAAATTTATCATATCATATAATTTATATCCATAGTTCCATCTTCTTTACATCTATTCTTCTTTAAACTCTGTATTTCCCCTGTTCTTGCTTTAGTTCCTGTAGCTTTTAAATGTTCTCACGTGCATTCTATTTTATAACCTTTTCTCTTTAATTCATTTTCACATTTACATTTGCTTTTACCCTTAGTCGTGGCTATTGGCAATTGTTTTTATCCATAATTTCAAGCAAAAGTTAACAATTGTTCGTCGTGTCTTTATATGCTTTTTGTAGCAAATCACTTTATTCCTAAGTTCGTTTTGCGTTTATTTTCATACTTTTTGATTTGCATTATTATATAAGCAAACTACAAGCAGTCACAGTAACTATAGAAATGGTAGGCAACGATACTCGTAAAAGATCCTTGCCTCTGTCGAACACAACTCATATCAACTTACATCCTTTCCACGTTAATATTTGTCGGCAACTCTCAATTCTACTCCTGACACAAAGCGGATTATGTTCTTTGTTGTGAAAAGAAAATCGCAAGCGAAAAACAAAAAAGAATTAAAAGTATATACATAGAAGGTTAGTATACTTGACTGTGCATCAAGGGTAATAGAATAGATTAAGTAAACGTACTTGTCACCTTATTCTTGATCAATATTAGAAGATGAATCGTCTTTCCTTCTGCCTGGTAGAGGACTCAAAAATATAGAATATTTTAATATTTTCCTACTAAAACAGCTAATCTCCATACAAAGCTCCGCTCCATTTTTAATGTTTTGTATGCATTTTAATAATTCTTAGACAGAGTGTATAGAGTACGAATTTTTCACAATGATTGCAATGCCCTAAAAGAGGGATCGTCGTTCTTACCATGTTCGTTTGTCAGCCTGTCTGTAGTTACATATACTCCCTATTTTCACAAACTTTGCGACATTGGTTTAAAAGTCAGTGCGTACATTTCTTATAACTAAAAGCAATATACTAGTTTGAATGAGACTCTTTGAAAATTACCCAAAAGTAAAACCTGTTTGGTTCGACATTATTTTCATTAAAAAAATGTGGTATTGTATAAATCGCACGTTTTATATAATAAGATTTGGAGCCTAAATAGCTCAACTGTCTAGCATATTTTCTTAGAAAACATTACTAAATTTGAAAACAAACTTGTGAAATTCCGGAGCAGTCCTAGGAGTCCCCCCAAAGTTTCCCCCATTATGGTCAGGAGTGATAGAGGAGTCGATATAGCCATTGTTCGACTGTCCGTCCGTATTAACGAAAGGATCTCGGAAACGGTAATAGATAGAGACTTCGTGTTTTTTGCATTCGACTAGGACTTCGCCAGAATTTTACGGGTTAATTTTAAAATTT
>JAWNNP010000002.1:0-151352 GCA_035044805.1 Leucophenga maculata | reverse complement strand
TAAATTTATTTAAGTTGAGACCAAGGCCAAGTTCGCTAGCTAAATAAATACTCAGATAGTTTAAGGTTAATTCATTAACTTTATTTATACTTATATTACGTTTTACGGCTATGGAAAATAACTTAACTCTACGCTTATACTATAAGAATGCGGGTTACTTTCTATCCGCCCGTGTTATGTACGCTTGTTTCCTATTCCAAATACCTTTTCTTAAAATCTCCATATACTTTACTATTTATTATACGTGTACAAAACTACGGTACCAACTACGGTCGCCTCGATTCCGCCGGCGCTATTTCCGACACACACCTCAATTCTGAAAATGCTCTAACTACGTTCCGCCGGAGCTATTGTCTACACGCACCTCGATTCAGCCAGTGCTCAAGTTACGGCACAAACTACGGTTGCCTCGATTCCGCCGGCACTTATGTCTACTTGCATCTTGATTCCGCCAGTGAACAATCTACTGTACTAACTACTGCTTCCTCGACTCTGCCGGCACTAATGTCTAGTCTCTGTCGCAAACAAAAAAAAAAAAAAAAATAAATAAATAAAAATAATAATAAAAGAAAAAAAATTGTGATATAAATAAAATATAAATAAGTTGCATTAATGATCTTTCTGTCGAGTGCAAAAAAAAAGCAGACGAAATAGAGCGTGCGCCCTTACAGTTATATTTGAATGTTACAAATATAACTGTATGGCTTCATTATAAGCATAAAAAGAGGAATTCTGGTGAGTTGTCTCTTGAAGAATGTGCATGGCAATTGGTACAATCCCCAGCGGATGAGATGAGGCGCACTCTAACTGGGGTTCAAAAATTAATATTGCGTAAAAAGCTGAAATCACCACTCAATGCGAATAAGTCTCAAAGTGTAGACCGGACAAATTCGTTTGCTTACCTCTCTACTGATGACGACGCAGAATCGGAGACGGAAACTGTACCTTAAATCTTTGTCGGTTGTCTTCGACAAAACCCCTTATAAGGAAAATAATTCAACAAAGCCTTAAAAAAGTATGGTTCCCAAACCTCCTCAAATTTGTATCACTGGTGTGTCAAATATAAATGGTTTATGGCGCACCACCTCCCCAGATACATATACAACCAAAACCGCCACAAATAGTTCTGTTTGAGTCATGGCTAAGGACTATGATGCTTTTAGAGCAATTGTAAAACAGCTGGAAAGCAAACAAATAAATTTCCATACAAATTTAGCTTAAAAAGGAACGCCCCTATAAGGTAGTTATAAAGGGGTGCACCACTGAACTTCAACAGAGGTCATAAAGCAGAACCTCTTGTGCCAGGGTCACGAAATCAGAAACGCTCATAACCCTAAAAGCCGTGTAAATGGCTCTGCTTTGAATATGTTTTTCGTAGACTTACAGCCAAAACATAACAACAAAGACATTTACAGCATCACCACTATTTGTCGTCAGAAAGTGAAGATTGAGCCCCACGATCGTCAGCAGTTCTGGGCATACGAAACGATACTGCCGAAAACACTTTCATTGCGTCAAATGTGGAGGAGGCCATGCAACAACTGAATGCGTTAAACCGATTAACCTACCAGCAACGTGCGTACACTGCAATGAGGCACATACCGCTAATTACAGAGGGTGCAAAATATACCAGGAGATGGTCGCTAAACGAGCTCCCCCCAAACCCAAAACCAGACCGACTCTGATTCCAGTCTTTTCTGATCACACAGACTATGCACAAAAAGCAAATCTGCCATATACATATGCAGATGCTGTTAGAAGCGGACAGCCAGCTGTCCCACCAGGAAAACCACAACAGGCACCGTCGTCTTCAGCCTTAGATGACAAGTTTGATGCTCATGCAAGTTCATGATATGTTGCAAGCGCAGACTGAAATGGTGAAAATGCAGAGCCAGATTATGCATCTCCTGACAATTTTAATATCAAATTCTCAGAAATAAGTCTGCGCATTGGCATCTGGAATGCCAATGGACTAACAAGCGAAGCAATGGAGCTTGACATCATGCTTCTGAGTGAGACTCATTTCTGTTCTTATTCGCATTATAAACTTCTAGGGTAGGACATACACACTGCTAATCATCCTGATGACAACCGCATGCTCAAACACTATCTGCTAAATCCTGTGCGTACTGATGAAATGCAAGCAGCTTCCATCAAAGTCGCCACCAATTGCGGAGATATAATCTTTGCCGTTCTATACTGTCCTTCTAGGTTTATACTTTCCGAGTTAAAGTTTGATAAACTTGGTCCCAAGTTCTTGGCTGCAGGTGACTGGAATGCTAAACACCGTCTATGGGGTTCCAGACTTTCAAATTCGAAAGGTCGTGCGACATGTTTGACAACATGGAAGTCCTGGCAACTGGGTCTCCAACATACTACCCGTAGGATAGGAACCGTCACCCTGGTGCGTTGGACTTTGCTGTATACGCTGGTATTCAGTCTAGCCGTCTGATAATCTCGGATTCAAACGATTTAAACTCAGATCTCTTACCGCTAATAGTTGATGCTAGACTTTCAGAGTGTTCCTACGTTCCAAAGCCGAGATTGTTGCCAACTCACGCTTAAGTGCCAATATTTAAGAAACGACTGGACCAACTACCTAACCTCAAAATTGAACTTTCTTCTTCTGAGGACGTTGACGATGCGGTCGAGCTACTCACCCGCAACATTTATGAAACTGCTCATCTTGCCACACAGCATCAGCCATAACGCTGCCTAGCTGATCCCACCCGGCCACTTTTAAAAGCTGATGTCATGGATTTAGTTAGGCATAAGCGCAGATTACGTCGTCAATACATGCATAGCCGGAATGAATGGGGCCGTTTATGCTGGTGTAGAGCGGTTAACGCGCTGTGTTATCGGCAGCCTTTACGACACGTGCCCATAAAAGATACCAACAACACTTGGTGTCGTACAGACAAGCAAAACCCTGAAGCATTTGCGGCAGAGCTTGAAGGACACTTCACACCTTTCGATTTCTCTGACCCGAGTGATGTACGAGACACGAGATGTTTTTTAGCAGAGCCTTTAACAACACTGACCCCTATTAAACCTATTTCTCCGCAAGAAGTTCGGCAACATGTTAAACTACTAAATAAAAACAAAGCCCCAGGATAAGGCGGAATTGAGGGTAAAGTGGCAAAGGCTCTTCCGGAAAAACCCATTATGTTTTTAGTATTTATCTTTTATACCATGGTTTGCATACACCTCTTCCCCTCGCAGTGGAAGTGCGCTGTGATTGCAATGATACCGAAACCTGGCAAGCCGGAAAACCTTGTTGCTTCTTGCAGACCAATAACTTTGCTACCGACTTTCTCTAAAATATTTCAAAGAATATTTCTTAGTAGAATGTTACCAGTTTGGCTTTAGCCGTCACCATGGTACACCGGAACAAATGCCCCCTGTCTTTCAGTCTTTTAAGACTTTTGAGAATAAACAGTATAGCTCCGTTGTTTTTCTTGATATACAGCAAGGCTTTTATAGGGTCTGGCTGGAAGGCCTCCTCTTCAACATTAAAAGGAAATTGCCAATGTCAATAGGACAATAGGTTAAATCGAGTCACTGTTCATTCACATTGAGACGGAGCAATTGCTCACCCGATATGCTCAACAACAGAGTCATTCGACATGTGGACCAAATAGGCTATTTGGGTTTGGCTTTAAGAGGCGTGGCACTTGGTGCAACCATATTTGAAAAACAGCAGCTGTTTGCTACAATAAACTTAAGAAGCTTAACTTAATTGTTTAAACATATTTAAACATATTGTTCCCGTTGCTTGTGCGGTGCGTTATCGCATATCTATATTTGGAGCATACCAACAGAAGACCAGCTCATCAGAAATGCAGATAAGAAGTTCCCACGGTCGCATATTATCTCATATTTCATATACACACTTAACGCAAGAATCGACAACTTATCGTGTACTGTGAAACGTTCTTTCACACAGGAGGTCTTATCAAAGGCAATGCTGTGCACACATTTTAAACATAGCGTAGCATTTAAACATAGATGTCATTGGTTATACAAAACCTGTGAAGAATTCTTGGTACGACGAGGAGTGTCGCAATGCTGCTGCAGAGAAGAACGCTTCATATCAGCGAACTCTGCAGTCGGGACCAACGCGAGCTGTTACAGAGCGATATCGAGAGAAATGGAGAGAGGAGAAACGCCTTTCCAGACGCAAGAAAAAGAAGCAAGAAAGGCAGGAGTTTGAGGATATTGAGATATTACGTGACAGAAATGAAGCTCGAAAATTCTATCAAAAAGTCAAGCGTCTGACAGAAGGTTTTAGGCCCGGAGTAACTTTCTGTAAGGATGACAATGGAAATCTGGTAACGGACGAACAGGAATCACTGAGATTATGGAGCAGTCATTTCTCCAACCTACTTGGAGGCGATGAAGCGCACAATTCCGCCGATAGCGAAATGACACCGGAACCACCAGTTACTGATGGCACTATTGTACAGCCACTAGACTATAACGAGGTCGATTCAATTATTAAAAAGCTGAAATATAACAAAGCGGCACGCTCTGATAGGCTGCCAGCTGAGTTATTTAAGACCGGCGGCGAAGAGTTGGTTAGGAGTGTGCACCAACTTTTATGCAAGATATGGTCCGATGAATGCATACCCAATGCATACTCAGTGTTCTCTGTCCTATCTTGAAGAAAAGAGACCCCGCTGTTTGCGCCAACTACCGCGGAATAAGTCTCCTTTCCATTGGATATAAGAAAATGTCTAGCGTATTGTGTAATAGGCTGAAGCCATATACCGATTCACTGATAGGACGACATCAGTGACCAAATATTCACATTACGCCAAATCTTGGAAAAGACCCGTGAGTTCAACAAAGACACTCACCACCTATTTGTCGACTAAAAAGCCGCTTTCGACACGCCGATACGATGGAAGTTCTTCGACGCCTTGTCTGCACTAGGTATCCCGGCAAAGATTGTCCGTCTTTACATGGCGACGCTTTCTAACACACAAAGGGTTGTCAGGGTGGGGAAAAACCTCTCCGAACCTTTTGATACCAAGAGAGGTTTCAGGCAGGGTGATGCTCTGTCGTGCGATTTTTTCAATCTCCTGTTTGAATACATCCTACGCCAATGCCCGTACATACAGAGTATGTCGGGCTCGATCTTCCAAAAGGAAGTGATGCTGCTCGCTTACGCCGATGACATCGATATCATCGGTACGCAGGAATGGCGAGTCAGCAAGGCATTCTCGGAGATTGAAAAAAAGTCTCGAATCATGGGTCTAGCGGTGAACGAGGACAAGACGAAGTACTTGGTGTCTTCTCGCACTCCGTGAATGCGTCTTGGAGAGTCAGTGACGATGGAGAATATCAACTTCAGTGTTGTAGAAAACTTCGTCTATCTTGGAACAGAAATAACCAGTAACAACAACGTCAGCCTGGAGATCAGGCGAAGAATCACAGATGCTTTTTTGGACTGAGCAAGCAAATGAGAAGTAAAGCCCTCTCTCGACGGACGAAAATAAAGATATATAAGACGCTGATACTCCCGGTCCTATTGTATGGCGCAGAGGCATGGACCGTGATAGAGTCGGACGAGACAGCGTTGGAAGTCTTCAAGAGGAAGATTCTTCGCAGTATCTTTGGTCCTATTAGAGTCGGCGACGAGTTTAGGTCCCGTTTTAACCACGAGCTGTACGAGCTGTTCGATGAGGTTGACATAGTCCAGCGCATAAAATTCCAGCGGCTGCACTGGGCTGGGCACCTCATTCGAATGGATGAAAGAGCTCTAGCACGCATGGTTTACATGCGGGGCCCAAACTTGATTGATGGTCGACGGCATAGAGGACGACCGGGCACTCGATGGAATGACCAGGTATAGAGAGATCTCTCCGTACTTGGGGATAGTTATTGACTGTTCTTCACTTGAAAAAAAAACGTAAAACGATTCTTTTGGATACGACTTCGTGAGAACTAGAAAACCATGCAGCTTCATCTCCACTTGCAATCCTTTTGGCCAGCACTTAGCAACAACACGCATTAAGACTAAATATTTATAATCTTAATGCGATCAAGTCTGAGTTGTGCACACGCCCCGTCGATTGAGTCATGCAAAAAACGAGAGGCGGCACACCCCTCAGAAAATAATTAAAATAAACATAATCGGGAATCTCCCAGTTACTGCAAGTGAACACAAAACGCTTAATTCTTCAAAAGGTGTAATTTAGTCAAATGAACTTCGACATATAGATGACAACAAAATACTCACTGAGTTAAAGCCCCAAAAAAGTAACCGAAATCCGCAAAATAAATATCAATTTGGTAGAAACAGATCTCATCATTATAACGTTCGCCCACCAACTTCCTGAAAAACTGATGACAATTACGCTGCAAAAACTGCCTGCGATTCGGCCGCCCTAAATCAATATGCAAAAGCAAAGAAACATGCAAAAATTGTTCGCAGGAAAAACACTCTGACAAAACCGAGCTCTGCACCAACAATATAAGCTGCATAAATTGCAAATACAATCCAGATACTGCTTACGATCACACTTCTCTCGATAAAAAATGCCCAGAATACCGTAAACAAGTTGAACTTTCAGCAATAAAATCCAACAAAAACGTAGTCCACAAAACAGCTAAATCTATTTACTATCAGAGACACAACTTAGAACTTACCACATCATTTGCATATGTAGTAACATCAACGGAGCACTCTAAAAATATACCAAATACATAAACCCAGGCAAACACACAAAAACCAGCACACAACAAAAACCTAAAAGCTACTACCATAACACAAGAACAACAGCTGCTACAACAACAATTAACCTCAATCGCTTGCACAACGAACCAACTCAACAATCAACGCGAAACTCAGCACAACCTAACACGGCAGAATCTTAACCAATGTCTTCAAAGCAAATCGTACATTACGATAACCTACAAGACGTTCAAATGGACACTCTACCATCATCATCTAAATACACGTCGGAAATTAAATCAGGTTTAAAACTTAGCTTATATAAAAAAAGCAACCTAAGCACTCTTCTTAAAGCTAAAGAAAAAGCCGAAAACAAGTCCAAAACAAACAAAGCAAATAACCCCTCCTAAACACTTTAAAAACCTATACAACTGACCTTTATCACATTCAAACAAAATTACATTAAAATGTATTCAATGAAACATAAGAGGTTACACTAATAACTATAATGAATTACAATTACTTATTAATGAACTTCACCCATAAGTAATAGCATTACAAGAAACTCATTTGCAATGCACAAACAAAATTCCCATCCCTATAAATTATAAACCTCATTCCTGTAACACCTTAATGCACTACGGCGGAATGGCTATCATTATGCACATTTTACTACAAACCAAAGAAATCATTTTACAGAATAATTTTGATGCAATTTGAAGTCACTTCTAAAAAGATAAAAATGCTATCAAAACACAATTATACTAGAGGATTTCAATAGTTGGTACAGAGTTTGGGGATCCCATAAAAGCGACAAAAAAGGCAACACAATAGCCAAATTCATAAAAAACACAAATCTTATTCTACTCGACGACAAATCTCCAACACATTTTACGACTCACAACACCTACACATATATCGTCCTCTCGTTTTGTACATCTGACATCATAACTGAGACTAGCTGGTCCATATCTGATGACCTTCATGGAAGAGACCACTTTCCTATAACCATATCACTTTTCCAAAATTGCAATAAACTTCATTCTTTAAAATAGACAAAGCAAATTGGCTTAAATTCAATGAGATCACTCATTGATTAAACAGAAAACTTCCCACATCAAACAACTTAAAAAAGAACCTGCCTATAATGGCAAAATAATTTTTCAATCTACCCATCTAAGCATACCGCAATCGTCAACATTAAGACTGCCGCACAAAGTCCCTTGCTGGAACAAACAACTTTCAGATATCAAAAAAGAGAAACATATAACATGGCAAAATTTAAAAAGGAATATAAACACAGTAAATATAATTGCATTTAAAAAAGCAAATGAAAAATATCGACACCCACCCATCTCTAAAAGCTGGTCGAACATCAGACATTTCTGCGGTATAAATCCATCAAAACACATCCACTGTACTGAAGATCCATTTTCCAATCAATATATAACAGATAAGCAATTAATAGCCAATGCAGTTGCCCTCCACTGGCAAAATAAGTCCGAAGATGCCAATTTTTCAACAGAGTTCTGTTTTAATTATACTCGGTAGTTTCCCAACCACCAATCAATACGACATGACCAACAGCACAACTCATCGAAGGGAAAATAACCATGATCGAACTCCTATCTGGACTGAATTCACTTTCTGGTAAAACACCAGGACAAGATCGTATTTCCTATCCAATGATCAAAAATTGTTCTCAAGCTCTAAAACAAAGAATATTAGATCATATCATAATATATTTGATAGCTACATACCACAAACGAACAAATGTCTCACCAGTAATAAGTTAATTCACCCAAATCAATTAGGTTTCAAACAATGTAAATCCGTTACTGACAACCTACTTCATTCTTCTAGCAGCCTTTATAACAACTCCTTCAAGCAAGTTTATTGCAGACTCATTTATAGCAACCATTACACAAAGACGAGACTACTTAACAAGCATATTAGAAAAAAAAACTTAATACATACTTTCTTCAAATTCGCTACTTCAAAAAATAATAATAAAACAAGGCAGAAACAACCGAGAAACACCCCATCAAATCCAATAAAAATAATAAAGCCTAACTAACCGTTCTGGCAATTAAATTCAGAAATAATTAACATTCAATGACACAATTATACTAAAAACTCTAAAAATCCATCAATTTTCCACCAAAAATGTTTAGCCTTCAAAAACTACCACTCTCAGCATCAGTTTGTTTATACAGACGGATCTAAATCTGAACATTACACATCATACGCAATCAGTTATTAAAACTGGAATCCTACCTGCATACACGTCGATATACTCTGCAGAGATAATAGCTCTTTTTGAAGCAATTATCATACTTCAAACAAAAAACGGAAAGTTCGTACTATGTTCCGATTCTTTATCTGCATTAAAATCAATAAAAATATAGAAAAACACAGCTTCTACGCAGAGACCATAAGAACATTCCTGATGCGGTACTCCAATAAATTCAAAATTATTTGGATACCAAGTCACATAAACATCAAGGGCAATGATATTGCCGAAGCTAACGTCAAATCAGCCAAAAAGAATTTATTTACTTTTTAAAACACACAAATCAAGAAGATCTATCGAGACTTGACCATACAAAACTCATCAAACTTGGACTTGGACACACTAAACTTACAAACGAACACTACTTAAAAAAAATATCTCCAAATACTGCCCACTCTACTGCCCATGCTATAAATCATACTGTTAGCTGCTAAGTTTTAACTTTAAGCTAACCATAAATAAATAAACTTTGAAAGTATATTCAACCAACCTAAGTTCCTTGTTATATATATCCAATGAATCCTTTTCATCGATTAAATGTGTATAGTGCATCGCTCTCACATCACAAGCTTCGACTGCAGCCGAGGTTGTCGCTGCAATTTTCGCTTTCAAGGTATGAGTATCGGCCTGTGTTTCCATGCTAGCATATTGGACCTCACCGTAAGGCTGAAAATATGAATAAAAATCAATTCAAATTAGCATTACAATACTTAAATGCAATATCATGATCCCATTGTGTAAATAAACCTACTATCATAGTAAACTCGTCGAATTCGTCAGTGTGCTGAATGAATGATTTCACACGCTCATTATAAATGTTGTACTGCTCAATAAAAGCGTCAGCCATTTGTTTGTCACTATCGATTTGGTTGTGCAGAGTGCACATTGTATTGACGTTCTCATCATTCAAAAAATGTATATATCCGAACATATCTGTGACCATCTTGATTATATCAGGAGCACTGATCAGCCTCAACTGACCGGCGCTCTCCAACATATAGCGGGTCAGCGTTAATTCGTGTGCGCTCAGGTCTTCGCAAATCTGTGTTAGTTCAATGTCCTCGGAACGCTGTGCAATAAAAATTTGTTAGATACAATACTTTGCTAACGTAAGTATGTGTGTATGTGTATAATTTCGACGCGATTAACCTTTTGAGTCAATAAGTTATTCCATAAATTGATGAGAGTAAGATCACATTCAAGGTTGTTTTCTTCGGCGCTGTTCATTATTGCGATATAATATGTGCAAACAAACGAAGTTAAAACTTTTTGAAAAAATTAAAAATTGTGTAAAAAATACAGTTGTTGCATTCGCTTCCAAGCAATCGTTACTGACCTGCTTGCTGTCGGTCTGCAATGGAGATGTGTTTGTCATCGATTTCAGTTCGAGTGGTATGCGTACGCCGAATTACTTTATTATGATTAAAGCAGTACAGATACGGTATCTAATGGAAGTTGCTTCGGCGCAAGAGAAAGTGAAATCATCAAACTATTGCTTAAGACCTGTTGTCACATACAATCGAAACTGAACTCAGTAAGCAACTAAAACTAAAAGAAGTATTTTTGACTTCGTTTAGTTGCTAATGTACTGAATTCAGTTTCAGTTGTCGTGGACGACTGAATTCCAAAATTCAGTTTAAGTTGCTAATGTACTGAATTCGGTATCAGTTTCGGTTGTATGAGGCAACAGGCTTTTAAGCCCGTATTTCACTTAAGCTGATTCAAATTAATTAGTTTAGACCAGTATAGATACAAGAACTTACGAATGTAATTGAAGGGGAGGCGAGAGTAAAACATGAAGTAGTATTGCTTTGAAGCAAGTAAATTTGTTGAATACAATTTTACTTTGCTTTCACTTGATACCAAACAGCTGGTACTCATTTGTTTTGTTAGTACGTATGTTGAAATACGTTGTGATATTTCTCGTTTATACGAAACGTGAAATATGACATTTCATAAAAAGCCAAAAAAAATGTGCGTATAAACGCTTTTTTATAAAATTCTGGTCATCATAAAAACATTTCGTGCATATTTTTATATTTAATGTATTTCTTCCGTCGTTGTCACCTTATAGTTGTGATGTTATATGGCAAATGTGAATTGTATGAATTTCTGTATGCGCCAAATTTAAATTGGAGCTAACTTTTTTTGTTTTCAGTTTCCAAAAACGGAAACAACAAATGCGGTGCATTGAGCCTCTTTTCGATTCGTATGCATTATATAATAGTATTTCATATTAAATTATAAATTAACTTAAAAATTTCTTCCACAAAAATTTAATTTTTTTGTATCGACCTCACACGGTATAATTACCACGACCACAACTGGCTGTAACTGTTTTAGTATCGAGTATAAAAAGAAAATTTGTATTTAAAAAATTCAAATTTGTACGCAATATCTTTCGATGGTTTTATTCTCTCCAGAAACTTGAAACACTTCCACAAGGTTCACAGTTGTACAATTCTGCATTTATCTGAATCGATGTAAGCAAGTACAATACGAGTTGATTCTACTTGAAAAAAGTTTAAAAGATGTAGAATTGTAATAATACATCTAAGTGGTAGAGGCGTTTCTTAATTTTCATACTACTCTCGAAACATTCTACTTGAAAAAAGTTTAAAAGATGTAGAATTGTAATAATACATCTAAGTGGTAGAGGCGTTTCTTAATTTTCATACTACTCTCGAAACATGATTTAAAATTAATAAAAGATTATTTTTAATTGAGCCTCACAAAAGAGAAAAATGGTTTGTGCGTGTAACTATTATAACGTTTATATAATCCATTTCATGAAATGGCCAATTTCACAAATTAGAAATATCATTGTTTATACGATATTTACAATTTCATGAAATGAACTTAAAGTTGCCACTCTAAAATAAGTTTGCAACACATATCAGTAGAAATAAGTAGCAAAAATGTTGCAACTAATTTATAATTAAATATGAAATACTATTTAATTTTTTGTTTCCGTTCTTGAAAACTAAAATCAACAGATAGACAACTCGAATTTATTTTGGCGCCAAGGTCTCATAAAATTCACATTTGTAATACATCACAACTATTAGGTGGCAATGACGCAAGAAATAGAAATATATAGACTATTTTTTTCATGATAAACTATATTCCATTAATAAGCGTTTATACGCACATTTTTTGACTTTTCATGAAATGATTTCATGAATAACTCCATGGTATAAACGTACTAATAGTTGATTTTAAATAAGAATAACAATAATGGTATTTAAATACCGTTTTATTGATGACTTAGTAATTATAGCTTAAAAAGTACAGATGTATATAACAAAATCTTTTATTCATTAATATAAACAATGTAAAATGCATTTTAAATATTTTTTATTTGAATTACTGCGTAGAAGAAGACTAATGTATTTTTATACATTTATGCCATTTTACCGGTAAATTTTTCGACGCATAAACGTAAGTAGTGTGTTGCCATCCATATCAGGAAAATTCAATGGATCTTGATGCATACATTCATGAAAAAACTCACAAATAGCGGCAGCAGTGTTATCCTCGCCCGAACGAAAAAGTTCATGTAGAGGATTTCGACGTTAAGATTCTCTGCATCAGCGTTAACGCGAGATTCTGTGCATCAGCGTTAACGCGAGATTCAGTGAGCAACTCTCACAATTGATAACTGCGTACGGCAAGATGCTACCTTCAAGATGCTATCTTCCGTATCGGTTGCGTCGTAGTCAGCATTATTTTAATTAGTGCCGAAAATGCAGGAAGATTGCCTCGCTCAAAAATATGCAGCGACATTTTTTTCAATCGCCTCATCGCCACCCCGTTTGGGCGTCTGGCGAGAAGAATATAAATCACATTGACTACGTATTTACTGACAGCCCTCTGGACCAGGGCCCCAGCACTGTGTTCACGCCAGGACTTGAGCGACGTTTTCAAACTCTAGCTCCAAAGCAGTCCAGAGTGGCGGATCGCCTTTGGAAGTGTATTGCAAGTTACAAAGCAGACTCCTGAACGCTACAATAAATAAAAACAAAGCCGTTCTAGCTCTCATTATTTTTATTTCTTATGCGAAGTTATCGATTGAGAACGCTGTTAGAGGAGCTATGATGACGTTTGCAGCCAGAGCGATTGATTTTGTTAGCTAAGAATTTTGAAATGTCTGAAACTAAAGAAAAAAATTCTTACATTTAATGAATATAAGTGAAATTCATTAATTCCAAACATGACGTCACGCAGTACCAAAGTAAATTCGCATTCCTTCATTAGTTAATATGAGGGAGCTCATCTGCACGGCTGATTTTTTTTATCAAAAAATTCATTTAGAGCTATTAACTTACTTTTACAATTGAAATTTCAACCTAATAACATGTCAAAGCAACACATCGAAATCTTCTCATTTGAACGATGACCACAAAATACTTTAATATTTACTCTCCAACATTGCCCTATTTCCCGAACGGGAGCGAGTAACACAGAGGACCATAGATTAAGGAAACAATTATATGCTAACTCGATCATTTTATTTAGTAATACACACGCGACAAGGTAATATTAAATACCATACTTTATGTTGAAAATGTTAAAAAATCTCCGCCACTAATATTAGCCGGATTTTAGAAATACCAAGGAAAAGTCTGTAAAAAAGCTAAATGGGTTTAAAAAATACCATGAGCCACATGAAACTAGCAAGAGTGTCACATTCTTAACCAGAACTCGTGCGCGTCAGACGTCTTGGTCGTTGCGTTTCGCGTTATATGAGAGTGCGAATATTAAGAAAAAGAATCTATACATTCGTGTTATTTTTTTTTCATAATTGATCATAATTTTTTGCTGTGGGAAAAATAAATGTTTCGTAAGCATTGTTATTTTATTTGTTGCAGGGAGTAATTCGGCTCGAAGTGATAGTGAAGTAATTGCAACCTCCGAGCACCGCCATATCCGTTGAAAGTGTCATTGTCTTGAAGTAATTTCATAAGAAGCCGAAACAATCCATTCGTACTAACCGAGTATTTTATTGTCGACTAAAGTCTCAAAAGAAATATTTTTTATTTTATAAAGTGCTTTCTTAATATTGTTCTGTGCTTAAAAACAACACAACAGGCAAACGCACAACCACGTTAAAAGCAAGCGTTCAGCGACAACAACAAGACATAACACAGAAACAAGAAATGGTAAGTCACCAACAAATTTTGAAGAAAATAAGGCAAAGCACAACTGAAAAAAATTTGCGTGCCGTTCCAGTTTCCGATTGTTTGTTCTCGTGTCCCACATGTGTTTTTTCAGATTCAAAATATTTTTTAAAATGATATGGCGCCTATATTAAATATTTACGATTGTTTTTCATTATTTTATTATGTCTAATATTATTTCACGTTTATGTTGCAACTTTTGTATATATTTTTTTTTTTATTGTACGGAATTTGACGTTTCTACCTAAATGCGCGCGCTCTCTACAACTCGTTCTCTCTCGGTCTATCGCAATTGCTCGCACATTGAATGGAAGTGCACATAGCTGTCTCATTTGCGCGCACGTGTTTCACTCACGTAGACCGGCCGTCGTCGCCTTTGGCGTTATCAATTCTTTGTTGTTGTCATTTTCATTGTTTGGGTTTGTTGAAACGAGAAATGTTGCTGTAGTCGAGCTATCCGGTTTTCTAATACCCTGCGACAAATTATTGTTTTCCCAATCGGAGTAGTTAACTATCATGTTGAGAGGTTTTTGGATGAGATGGGTAGAAAATGATTTTAGTGGTAATGCTCCTAATATATCATTCTGTGTATAGGGGCAGTGCAAGTTTTACATAACGCTATTTTTGAACTTTAACTAGATAAATCATTGTAGCAATGTCAGTCTGGTATCTGTTTTCTACTTTTAGGGCACATAAGTTAATATGGTGGCTTTTTATAGGTGGATGCTTCAAAAATATGTTATTAGATTTGATTTCCTCTTTAAGCATGAATGTTGACTTAAAAAATAATTGAAAACGTGAATATATTTTTTACATGGAGACTAAGACTAGTTTTAGTTGTTAGATTTTTTTTTTTTTTTTTTTTTTTTTATATTTCCCATTGTTTTATACGTCTGTCTATAGGACATCTAGTACACTTTAAAATAATGTTTAAGGGATAAAATAGTTAACAAAAGAACAATTTCTTTAAGTTATAATAATATTAGGACTAGAATATGTAATGCAGGAATTTATGCATCCACTACAGACAGCTAATACTTACGGCTGCCCCACTCTTCGCGAGATACCGTAACGTTCACTGAAGGTAGATTAGCACAATACCCCTGCACAACAATTAATTTTACATAGTAATGTCTAGATTAAACTAAGAATAGTTTGGTAAGTCCACTGGCCGTATCCTCTTAAGGCGTCTTCTAGTTGTGAGTTCCAGGAAGGGTATATTGTTTAACTCGGTGTTGGAATGAGCCATAATTCTGATGTGATGCATTCTGCTTACTGCTACTATTTCCTCTTTTATTGTGCGTATGTTGAGGTCTCGGTGTATATCTGCATTAGAAATAAACCAATCAGCTCCTGTAATTTGTCGAAGTATTTTTGACTGTTGCCGTTGAATAATATCAGTGTTCGATGTTTTAGATGTGCCCCATATCTGGAGGCCGTAAGTCCAGATAGGTTTGATGATGGTTTTATATAATAAAATTCTGTTGAACATCGATAGCTTTGACTTCCTGTTCATAAGCCAGTACAATTGTCGGCATTTCTCTTTAATTTGGTTTCGTTTTTTTTCTATATGTAGTTTCCAAGTCAGTTTACTGTCTAAATGTATTCCTAAGTATTTTGCTGAATTTGCAATGGGTATGTCAACATTGTTAATTTTTAGGGGAATGGGTACGAAAGCACGTTTTGTTGTAAATATAACTTGGGTGGTCTTGCTTGCATTAATTTTTATAGCCCATTTTTCAAACCAGGTAGTTATAGTGTCAAGAGTACCTTGAAGGTTTCTGGAAGCTAAAGACAAGTCGTTATGAGCAGAGAGCAGGACAGTGTCGTCTGCAAAGGTAGCAATTATTGAAGAGGGCTCATTCGGGTGTGGTATATCTTGAGTATATAGAACATACAGGAGAGGTCCTAAAACACTCCCTTGGGGTATTCCAGCATTTATTTGTCTTATTGACGAGAAAGCGTCTTTGACTTTTACATAAAAGTGTCTATCTGATATATAACTTTTAAGCAAAAGATAAAAATCCTGCGGAAGGAGAGATTGAAGTTTGAATAACAATCCCTTGTGCCATACCTTGTCAAATGCCTTCTCGACATCGAGAAAAACTCCTATACAATATTTCTTGTCATCAAGGTCTGTAGAAATTTTGTTAACTATTCTATGTATTTGTTCAATTGTGGAATGGTGTTTTCGGAATCCAAATTGATGGTCAGGTATAATGTAACTATTGTCAAGTATGGGTTGCAGTCGGCTCCTAAATATTCTTTCAAACACCTTTGATAAAATCGGCAAAAGACTTATCGGTCGATAGGAAGCTGCACTGGAAGTATCTTTGCCAGGCTTAGGTATTGCTATAATTTCTGATACCTTCCAAGTCTTTGGAAAATATTTGATCCTTATTATAGCATTAAATAAATTTCGGAGATAAAGTACAGCACTCTTTGGGAAGTTCTTTCAGCAATTTACCAGTTATCATATCATAACCCGGGGATTTCTTTGTTTTGATTTTGTCAATAATTATTTTGATTTCCTTAGCAGATACGTACCGGATTGGAATGTTACGAATAGAACTTGAATTTTCTGACATATGTTCACAGCTATGTGGGTCATTTTTAAATGCGTTTTGAAAAAAGTCAGCTAGAAGTGTTGACTTTTCAAACTCTGTTTTTGCCCAGCTACCATCTGCCTTTTTTAATGGGGCATTTCGCATTGTGGTTCGTCTTAATTTTTTTGTTGCCTTCCAAAGGGAGAAATTAGTATCTGAATTTGGGGTCAAATGGGTTAGATAACTTTCTAAATATTTGTTATTATTTTTACAAAGAACTTCTTTTAGGTGCTTAGTTGCTTGATTAAGCTTCTTTTTGTCTTCGGGGCATCTTGTAATTTGCCAGATTTTTCGAAGTTTTCTTTTTTTCTCAATTTGTTGACGAATTGAGGCAGGTGTGAATTGCAGAGCTTCTTTTCGAATGAAATCCGGAGTTGAAATCATCGCCGCTTCAGCTACAGCATCATTAAAATATATCACGGAACTTTCTATATCATATGAAGATTTTAATGATATGTCCGATCGTAAATGTATATTTAGAAACTCTTTATATGATTGCCAATCAGTTTTTGAATTATAAAGGGTTGGCGTGGGCTTGTTTGTTGCAAGTGTAGTCAGGTAATCGAGCTGAATTGGAGAGTGATCAGAAGACAGCTCAAAACGGGATTTAATAATAAAATGATTAATATTTATGTTTTTGATAACACAAAAGTCAATAAGATCTGGTACTTTGTTTGAGTCTGTTGGCCAGTATGTAGGCTCTCCGGTGGAAAGGTGTTTACAGCTATTTGTTTCAATAGATTGTAGAAGTCTTTCACCTTTTTTATTTGTAAGCCGCGAGCCCCATGCCATATGCTTTGCATTAAAATCACCTGCAGCTATAAATCTTGGCCCTAAGGATTTAAAGTAATTGTTGTACTGTGCCAAAGTTACTTTGT
This sequence comes from Leucophenga maculata, assembly GCA_035044805.1. Classification (NCBI taxonomy): domain Eukaryota; kingdom Metazoa; phylum Arthropoda; class Insecta; order Diptera; family Drosophilidae; genus Leucophenga; species Leucophenga maculata. The sequence continues at coordinate 133,716 of JAWNNP010000002.1, read as the reverse complement.
GTCTAGGAGGACTATACAAGGCCGAAATAGTCAGGGGACCGTTAAGGTCATCTAAATGAATAATAGTAGCTTGAATATAGTCATAGCTATAATTTTCAATTAGAGAACATTTAATATTATTCTTTATAATTATGGCCGCTCCCCCATGACCAGTTCCGTCTGGGTGATTTGTATTGTATAATGTGTATCCTGTGATCCTTAGGAAATGTTTAGATGTCAGATGAGTTTCTGAGATCAGTGCCAGATCAATGCTATTGTCATATAAAAATTGCTTCAGCTCCAGAACGTGTTGCATAAGCCCATTTGCATTCCAGAAAATAATTCGCAGATGATCTGAGTCCATGCCTACGAGTTGAGTTTTGAAACTAGGAGTGTGATTACATTTAGTATGGCTGACATTTGTTGCATTAGTTGTTTCATCATAGTTTTTAGTTCTTGCATGTCATTATTTTCATTAATTTGTTGAGTTGGATTGGTCGGTAAGGAGTTTTGAGAGTTGGAGATTGGGATAGTGGGTATTGGAGTGACGGTTGAAGGTTGGGTTAGTTTTTTATTAGTATTATATGCAGAACTAGAAACTGGATTACTTTGACGAATCGAAGTCAGCGCTGGGTAGTCGTCCGATTTCGGTCTGCTATTTTTAGCCATTTGTGCAAAGCTTATAGCTGGATTTACTGGTAAACTTGCACTAAGAGTGGATGCAACCTGTTTACTTTCATTAACTTTTGTTAAGCTTTTTTCTCGAAGTGCAGGGAAACGTTGCACTTTTATTGCTTTATAGACCTCGCAGCCTTTATAATTGGCTGTGTGATTGCCGCCGCATAAAGCACATTTGGTGAGGCCTTTACCAAAAGCTAGAGTACAATTTAAAGTTTTGTGGGGTCCAGCGCATTTGACACAGACCGGGTCTCTAGTACAATAATTTTTAGTATGTCCATACTTTTGGCAGTTAGCACACTGAGAAAGAGTACGTTTAGTGTGAGGTGGTTCAAAAGAGATTTTAGTTTGAAGCAGGTGTGTTATTTTATTAGATATCTTTATTATTTTCTTCGTTTAGAAGATCAATAGAAAATAATGGAAGTGGGACTTTTGTAGTCCTTTGTTGAATATTATATATATTCACAACTGTGTGGCCTAGTTCTTGGAGCTCAGTTTTTATTTCTTCAGTGTCAGCTGAAGGATGCATATTCCTGAGCATGACTTTAAAGGTCCTATCTTCTTTAGCCTTGAAGGTATAATATTTAGTTTTTTTTTGGCGTAACATGTTAACAATATTTCTGTAGTTAGTTGAGTCGGTAGTTTGAATCCTAACTTCATTTTTAGCTAAAGCTTTCAACTCAAAGTTTTTTTGAGCTACTTCTTTAAGGGCTTCATTTAGAATTTTAATTTGGCCAACATCCTGTACATATATTGGAGGGGGTTTATTAATTTTATGTGGAGCCTGCACCGAGTTAGTAACACTGTCAGTTTGTTCGTTTGTTTTGTCGTCACAGTCTGCTAACAGTTCGAACCTGTTTGTTGTATTTGGTCTGTTAAGCCAGTAATCCTGCAATTTTGCTTGTGTTTTATTTTTTTGTTTTTTGTTGCTGTTTTGCATTTGCTTATTAGGCGAATGCAAATCCCGATTTCTTTTTAAATTTAACTGTGGGTTTGTGTTGTTGTTTGTTTTGTTTACGTTTTGGGTTTCAGTGTTAGTTTTATTATAACTAACTGTTTTCGATGACTCATTAGGATGTGTCGAAGTTTGATTATTATTGTTGTTGTTGAGGTACAGTACTTGCGTGTTTGTTGTGATTGGAGTAGCTGTAGCCAATGAGGATAGAGATGACGTGATCGAGCTGAGTGCGGAATACACCGTTGTTGTTGTTGTAACAGTAGAAGCAATAGAGGTAGCGTAGCCACTTTGCGTTGTTATTGTAGTTGATGATGCTACTGTTGGTGGAAGTAACGGGAGTGGAGTTGTCGGCGTCGTACATTCAGCGCTCCAGGGTACAGGGTTCAGGTGAGCGGGAGAGCAGGAAATTTCTGTCTGCTCAGTTGTTGCAGCAGACAAGTTTGAGTTTGAAGAATTTTTGTTGGTGTTGCACGGGGAGACAAACGAGAAATATGCATTTCTCGATGCAACCGAGTTTTGTTTTTGTTGATGAGCGCTGCTCATCATTTATTTTGATTTAAATCACTAGTTTGGATTATTGTTGCACAAAATATATATGTGGAAAAATTAGTAATGAGTCTCTGTCTCTTTTTTTACAAAATTTATACACTTGATTTTTTGAGAACAATTAAAAGCACGCAGCGATTTAAAAACACGTCTATGTCGCATGACAGTCAACGTAGTAATCTTTTTTACTACAAAAAAACTATAAGGACAAAATGGAGAACATAATACTTACCGAGATACAACAGTTAAATGAGCGCAAGGTCGCGTCGAAATTTGAAAAGACAGAAAACGCGAGCACCTTGCTCTCATTTAACTGTTGTATCTCGGTAAGTATTATGTTCTCCATTTTGTCCTTATAGTTTTTTTGTAGTAAAAAAGATGGGCTTTCGATTAGAAAAAAGAAAAAAAATTAAAAATGTCCGAAGGCCTCAAAAAGGAAAAAAAAAATAACCTTAAAATATTATTAAAGGGCATTAAATTAACTTTTAGAATCCATTTTAGTAGTTGAAATTGCATTTTACAAAAAAAAAAAGTTATGAGCTTTTGAATTTATCGATGTAGCCACCACCAAAAAATAGTTGCGGCAGTTCAGGAATAATGCCCCTGATACAGAGCCTGTTTATTAAATGGAGCTGTTCATATAATCGAAGGACTATAAAGTAAATACGTAGAGTCGTTTTCCAAATGTGCACATATATAAAATATTTATTTGTAATTGGTTCGTTAGTAATTAATGTACATTATAGACGGTTACATTTTTTTAAAATTTTTTTTATCTGCAAGATTTTTTGTTGTGCCTTCTCGCTGCACTTTTGCAATACAAAAATGTCATTCATATCAGATATATTATTTTCACTAAAAGCAATAACTTAATTGAACGCTCTCTTTTGTACGCATTCCCTACCTAATTCGGGGAAGAACACATTTCTAATACGAGAAACAGTTCAAAAATTAAACGGTGGCAAGTTGCTCACATCATAGAGATAGGATTTGTTCACTCTTTAGAACCTCATGTGGAAGAATTTTGGAGTTCACTATTATGATTGTTTACATACGTGGGTGTTCATATTACCGAGCGGCTACTGAACATGTTAATGGAATCAGCAAAAGTAAATCCATTGGGAAGTGGGAGTAGTTTGCCTGTCTGTAGTTAGATAGTTTGGCTGTCTGGAACATACATACATATTTACAATGAACATTTGGACAAACTCTTTAAAGTTGCGTAGCGAAGCGTGCCGTGTATAGATCGTTCTTTCATAAAAGGTATTAAAATATCACAAACATTATTTTTCTGTATCTTGTTGGTATGTTTGCTTTGTACAAATCTGCTGTATATGATAAATTTTTAGATAATAGCAGTATTGCTATGTATGTATTCTTATTATTAGTATGTTCGAGATCAATTTTTATATTTTTCTTCATGTGAATCAATACCAAAAAATTAATTCGAAAAGTATTTAAACTTAGTTTAAAGTAAGTAATCAAATATGATACAAATAATTATAAAAAAAAAACTTACTTACAACTTTGAATTGAAGAAGACCAAAAATTATGGTTAAGCGAATTATAGGGGTGCAAGCATCGGCACAATAACAACGTAGAATTTTGAATTGTTAGTGTAATTTAGCAGATATATTAGATTTGATTTAAAAATTAAACGAGGCGGATTCGAAACAACGTTGTATTTCCTGCTATATAAAAACCGATCCTGATTTGACATATTGAGTTGACAGTTAGTAAAGTTAGTAGTCACATAAAGATCTTGCTTTATCAGTTCACGCACAGCATCAGCATTCGATTGCATAGACGACCTCCATGCTTAACATCGTTATACCATTATATATATTTCTTCTGCCCGTGTGTTCCTCATTGAACTCCTCTTAAACGCCTGGGCTCATTGTTATGAAATTTTTTGTGTGAGATTAAGTTGATTCGAGAATGTTTAAGATTCACAATTGGTTAGGGTCGGAGGGAGCGGTGCTTCACCCCTGTAGCACGTAGCCCGGTTCATAGCGGTTTTATGCCCATCGAAATAAGCATCTGTTTAAAATTTCAACGCAATAAGACTTATAGTATCATACTTCATACTACTAATAATAGTAATTATAATATAAAATGTACATACTAGCTTTTACCCGCGTCTCCGTCCGCGTAGATTTCGATGAAAAGTGGCCTAGCTAATTACTTTTTGTTTTGCATTAGTTCTGAAATATTTTAAAAAACCAAAAGACACGCTTTAATAACAGGTCGAACTAAAAAGTAAAACAAGTAAGAAAATACAGTCAGGCGTAACCGACTGTAAGAGGCCCTGTACCAGTTCAGGTCTCCTAACAAAAACATTAAAATTTAAAATAAACTTGTGAAATTCCGAAGCAGTCCTAGTCGAATGCAAAAAACACGAAGTCTATCTATTACCGTTTCCGAGATCCTTTCGGTAATACAGACGGACGGACAGACGGACATGGCTATATCGACTCCTCTATCACTCCTGACCATAATGGGGGTAACTTTGGGGGTCTCCGACTATTATTTCTACCTGTTACATACATTTGCACAAAACCAAAAGGCTCTTGTACCTTCGGTACCTGGGCCTAAAAATATTTATTTATCATTATATTCCTACTCCCTTACTATTCTTCAATTATTTCAGCAGAAATAATAGCTATATACAATGCAATTTTGTTAGCAAAACAATTCAATAACTGTTTCGCTATTTGCACGGATTCCTTATCTGCTATTAATGCCATCATAAACCCCTTAAATCATTAATTTTATCCTTTAAAAATAAGACAAATTCTTAGTGAGTTCATGCCTCGAATCCAATTAATATGGGTACCTAGTCATTGTAATATACAAGGCAATGAAGAAGCCGATAAAGCAGCAAAATCAGCGTTTAAATACCCTCTTGTCTTTCACGACAACCACAACATTAAAGACATTTTAAAACAGATCAATCTTAATTTTACAAGCACACAGAATTCATCTATACTCTTAACCAACCCTCTCTATCAGTCAAACAATTTATTAAAGAATACAATTTATAATTATGGTAATCTTCAAAATGACCTTGGACTTCACTGTTATGAACTGTCCAAAATTATTCGCCTTCGCTTGGGCCATACAAACAAATCACAAACATCTTTTTGATAGATCTTTATCAAACTTGTGCCATTTCTGCAACTTGAACACACCTCTCTCAGTTAAACACATTCTTAATGACTGTCAGAGCTTTAGTAGATACAGAAGTAAATACTTGTGTAATGATGAAGCGATAAATTTAATCTTTAATCCCACCAAAAATAACCTAGCTAAAGTCCTTAAATTCCTAAAAGCATCTTAAATTTTAAACGAATTATAAAAATATGAAATTAAATTATTAAAATAAAATTATAAAATCTAATTTGTACATATGTAAATAATTTTGTAAAATAGAATTAAGCATTATATTTAATACCATAGTTTTTTTTGTTTTTTTTTTTTTTTTTAAATTGTTAAAAAAATAACATTAATTGCATCTCATAGCAAGCTTAAGGCCATGTCGCTATAGCTTTAATTTCTAATTTATATGTAATTTTAATTATGTATAAATTTAATAATAAATAAATATATTTGATAGAGCTATCTATAAAAGTAGATATACGGCAGGTTCATATTGCGCTAAAAAAAAGTTTTAAACATCTACAAATTTTGAACTAAAAGTGGGGTAACGGCCCCTCCGATTTTGACCAAACTTAATACGTTAAGTTCTCCTGATCCTATTAACAAATTTCATCTATGTACCTTAAATGGATATGGATATGACAAATTTTGTTTATCGCTTATATGGGGAGTGGGGCATTGCCCCTCCGATTTTATTATATAAAATGCAATATCTCAATTTTTCCTGACTAGCTGCACATGGCAGTCAATTTTTGCATGGCGTTATAACTAAACAAAGTTCGGCCAAACTAATTTTTCACTTCAATAGTGGAAATAACTTAAATAAAAAAAAAAAAAAAAAAAAATATATCTATATGTCTATATTTTTTTTCTAATTCTTTTATTTACAATCTGCCGCAAGAGAGGCAATAAATAAATAGTTTGGTTTAAAATAACATATGATATGTATGATATTGTGGAAACTTTTAACCGAAAAATACACGAAGCTGCGGTACTCTCTACCACAACTAACCACTACAGAAACTCGGTGAGACGAAATTTGCCAATTAATATAGAAATACGGCACTTACTAAGAAGAATACGTAGAAGATATAAATTAAGTCGCAGTCCCGTTGATAAAACTGAACTTAATAAAATTACAAAGCATCTAAAAAAGCTCATTATAGACAAAAAAAAAAGAGGCTACATCAAACTTCCTAATGAACCTTGATGCAAGTAAAAATAATGAACATAACCTGTGGAAAGCAACAAAATATTTAAAGCGCCCTTGTCAACGTCAAGTTCCCATAAAAGACACAAATGATCTTTGGTGTAGAAGCAATACACAAAAAGCAGAAGCTTTTGCTTTGCATCTGGCGAATACGTTTCAGCCTTTTAATTTTATTCAACATGCTGATTTAGAGAAAATAGAAGATTTTTTAGATTCTTCTTGCCAAATGGATCTGCCAATAAAACCTTTTACGCTTCATGTTATTGAAGCCTAACAAACCAGAAAATGCGATTATATGTCTATATATAAAAAAGTGAATGTTGCATCTATCTATCTTTCTATGTATCAGGAAAAATATTCGTGTCATGTTTGGTCAAAATCGGAGGGGGCTAAGCTCCTACCACCCTATATAAGCGTGAAACAAAATTCAATATATCTTTGCATCCATTTGAAATACAGCTATGAAATCGGAAAGGGCTATGCTGCACCCCCAAACTAACGATAAACAAAATTCATATTTTCGTATCCATTTGAGGTACGGGGTTGCAATTTGGTAAACATAGTAATGGATAATAATATATTATAAGGGGAAATATTTGTATTTATGTATGCATGTAACTAGAAAACTCAAAAACTAATTAGCCGATAACAAAAATCATGATTTCAACAGTTACTATTACAATGATACATTATCTCTGAGTAACAAAGGCTCCATATATTTATATGCAAAAAACCAAAAATAATCATATCTTGGCATCTTAGAAATATAGGATGGATTGGGATCGGAAGATGTACTCACGTAATGTATGGTCAAAATTTGAAGGGCCGGTGCCCCAACCCACGTATAAGCGATAAATAAAATGAAACATATCCTTGCATCTATTTAAGGTATTGGATATTTGGTATACGTGTTAATGAGATTAAAAAAAGATGGTCGGAGGGGGCGGTGGCCGACCCCCATATGAACGATAATCAAAGTTCGAAATATCTTCGCATCTATTTGAGGTATTGGCATGATATTTGGTATACATGTTAATAGGACCGGGAGAAGATAACATCATGAGTTTAGTAAAAGTTGAAGGGGCGATGTATAGGCCACAATTATTTATTATTTAATATTTACAACTACATTTAATCAGTTGTATAACAAATATTTTAAGACTAAGTTGCTCACTGAACATCTATTTTTTGACTTATCGCTAAAATAGGAGAAAAGTTACGTTGGAGGATTTTTGTTTGGTCGCCCTGTTGACCGACTGAGCCTCGCAATTACAAATTATAAGATAAAAATGGAAAAATGAAACTACAATTTATTGACGTTCAGAGTTAAGGATAGATTTTTTTTATATAATTTAAAGAAGAATTGTAGGAGATAAGATGAGAAAATTTGTTATAGTTATAGCAGACCGAACTGAATCATGACAATCATAGTTTTTTGTGCAAAATGACAACCATAAAGGCACATAGTTTCGCGTGAAGCGAGAGGGAACATTTTAAAATAAAGATTGAAGTAAATAAAAAGAATCGACTTCCCCACAAAGAATCTTGTGAAGGAAAACGACAGAGAGCATTTTTTTTTTTATATGTATTTATTTACAATCTGTCCGAGTACAATAAGTAAATGTGACAGTAATTTTGTAATTTACTTAACAGGATTAGCTTATCTTCAGTGAGAAAAGCTAATATATTTCACCTACTTATCTATTACTTTATACAGTATATACAGTTATTTACAAATAAGATTGTTATTATTATTCAACTCATGAACAATGCCACCGCATAGTTAATGAAATAACCATTGCATTAGAAGGCAAGCAATATTGCACCGCTGTTTTTCTAGACATACAGCAGAGTATGGCACCCCGGCATACTATACAAAATAAAAAAAATGGCTTCCAGCCCCATACTTTCTATTGCTTAAATCGTACTGAAGCAGTAAATATTTCTATGTCCAGCAGCAAAGCGAAGCATCATCAATTCGACATATCAACCCAGGTGTTCCGCAAGGGAGTGTTTTAAGTCCCGTACTCTACACTCTTTATACAGCAGATATGCCTGTCTCAACTGAGGTATGTGTGGCTACATATGCTAACGATACAGCTATTGTTGCAACCAGCAGTTCTCCAACAGAGGCTTCCCAATATTTGCAGGACGAATTGTTCTTATTAGAGAACTGGCTAACAAAATGGAAAATAAAAGTCAATTCACAAAAATCGGTGCATACAACATTTTCACTAAGGAAAGCAAACTGCCCGCCAGTTTGATTAAATGGTTTTGAAATGCCCCAAAGCGACTCTGTGAAATAACTTGGCGTTCATCCTGATCGCCGCCTTGTATGGAAAAACCATATCAAAGCTAAGGTAACACAGCTTAATATAAAGACCAAAAAAATGTATTGGCTTATTGGTAAATAATCTAAGCTCAGCTTAGAAAACAAAGTAAGACTGTATAAAACTGTACTTAAGCCTGTCTGGACATACGCTCTGCAACTTTAAGGTACTACGAGTAACTCAAATATTGAAATCATACAAAGGTATCAAAACAAAACGCTTAGAACTATTGTCAATGCACCCTGGTTTATTACAAATGCGGAAATCCATAAAGACATGAAAATTCCTATGGTTAAAGAGGAAATAGCTGCATTTGGTAAAAGATACATCAACAGACTACTAGATCATAGCAACACCCTAGCTTTAAATTTAACAGACAGAGAGCATTGACCGTCGAGCAGATAGAGTCGGAAGATCAATAAGTTTCAATCGATCAACATATGGAGGGATATGTATATCAGAAGCCCAATTGTGGTTTCTGAGCGCAAATAACAGAATCTGTTTTTGAACAGACTCGATACGATCTTGGTGAATAACATAGCATGGATTCCAAACATATGATGCGAATTCCAAGATCGGACGAACAAGTGATGTGTATAGAAGTTTAGTAGTAAAAGGGTCATTAAATTCTTTATACCACCGCTTAATAAAGCCAAGAGCACCTTTAGCTTTATTAACCATACACACAATATGATTGATATGTCTTAATTTAGGGTCCATAAGGACACCTTAATCATTTATACAAATTTCCCTAGTAAAGCTAAAGGGAGATCATTTATGAAAAAAACAAAGAGCAATGGCACAAGATTATTTCCTTGTGGAACACCAGAAGACATTATAAGATATAGACAAACAATTGTTAAATAATACTTTTTGAGATCTACCTACAAGGTAGGATTGTGTCCAATTAACTAAAGCTTTCAGTTTATGTATAAGGTGACTATGACATACACTGTCAAAAGCTTTGCTAAAATACGTGTAAATAACATCAGTCTGTCGGTCAGGCAAAAAAAAACTTTATTTACGATAGAAGTGAATTCTAAAAGATTGGTACAAATGGATCTGCCTTTAACAAATCCATGTTGCAGTGGACTAACCAATGACATAACCGAACGTTGCAATTGATCAGTGATAATTTGTTCAAATAATTTAGGTATAGCACTTAATTTAGCAATACCTCTATAATTCGAGACATCAGATTTACTGCCCTTCTTGTGTAAAGGGATAATAAAAGATTTTTTCCAAGGAGTTGGGAATTTGCTTTGTTTTATAGAAAGTGAAAAAAGAAAAGACAATGGAACACAAATAGAGCCAGCACATTGTTTTTGTATACAACTAAGAATATTATTAGATCCAGGGAGACATGAAAATTTAATAGATTTAAGAGAAATTAGCATATTAGATACGGTAATTACAGGAGATGATATAATGTCGTAGGATGGGACAACATAGGGATAAGATGTTAAACGATTAGAAGAAAAACTAGTGTATGTAGATTGTAAGAAAGAAGCAAACAAATCCGATATCTGAGAATCAGAGGATGCTTCATTACTATCAAGACGAAAGTTAGCTGCATTTTTACGCACAAAGTTGAAAAAGCTTTTAGGATTATTGCGCACATTGTTTTTGACTCTTAATAAATAAGCGGTGTAACACTGTTTATTTAATGAGTTAAAGTTAGAGCGAGCAATAGAAAATTTACTGTAATCAACAGTGGAACTGGTTTCTTTGTATTTTTTAAAAAGGTGCAATTTAATACTTTTTAAACGACTACGAGAGAACCAAGGTAGCTTATAGGCTGAATTTGATACAGTTGTGTAAGGACTACATCTGTCAAAATAATTGAAAACGGTTGAATAGAAAATATTCATTGCTGCCTCAACTTTAGTGCAAGCCTCGAGAATTGTCCAATCAGTATTGACTAACAGTTGATTTTACTTAGTCAGTTGTCTTAAAACATCTGACACGTTGAAGAGATTTAACATTCCTCTCACGAGGAACTTTATCGAGCTGAAAAGAAAGCTGCAAAGTAGGATGATAATTATCTTCTGGTGATATTACCGGAGGTATTCTCTCACTCTCTTTTTACACTGTTGCAAAGAAGAATCAAGAAGATTATCTAAGCGATAAACTATCTATACAAGCTATAAACCTAATTTGACATATGTTTGAATCCATTTGAGGCACAGGGATGATATTTTCAATACATGTTAATGGGATCGGGACAAGTGGGGATGGTTTAGCTTTCTATAGGAAAAAAAATTATTTACAACATTCATTTTGATAGAAGTTTTTACGGGGTGCAGAGAAGCGTGCCAGGTGCAGCAAGTATATAAATTTACAAGAAATCTTTCTTTAAAATAAAATGTTATTCGATGAATTTCGCATTATATGAATAAATATATAGACCATTATATATTTTCTTATGTGTGGGTTTCAGAAAAACCTAACTGCAAACTGCAGCGGAGCTTGATGCAATAATTTAAGGTGAGCCACTAAAATCTCCGTTGTGCTGTTATTGATTCGTGACCCTAACAACTAGACAGATTCTTGTACTTAGATGCTGCAATAATATGTTTTTTTTTTAAAGTTCCTCTGCTATAAATATTTTACTTTACTCAAAGATGCATAGGTCTAATCCTTTAACTCTATCATAACTTCTAAGCTCAACCTTTCTCGCTCTACTTACACCCACATATATAAATACTACTGCGTATGGACCAAGCCTTTAAATGCTTTTCCCCAATTGGCACTCTGATTGTGACATGCATTGTGTATATGTATACCAATTCCCCTTTATATATGGCGAATTTCTCCTCTTATATGCCTTATTCTCACAAACATTTATTCGTTTTCTTGCGCGCGCATTTAGAATGTGGGATTGGCAACTAACCCTGAAATATTATGACAAACTTCGCCTACACATCGTTCTCAAGATTCACAGAACATCATAGACACATACAATAGCCAACTTTAATTATATGTTGACAACAAAAAGCTATGAAATATCTTACATTAAGGTACATATGAAACATCTTACATTAAGGTACATATTGATTCGGCTTCATAAGCTTATAACGCAGCCTGGAGCAAAGTCACAAGACAGCTGGAGTCTACATGAAACCAAATCTTTATAATATTATATAAAATGAACAAAAGAAATATTTTAACGAAGTTAATATTTGGTAGCGTGACATTTGTTAGCCAGAACAGCTTCACACCGTCTTGGCGTCGAGTTGACTAAATTTTGGTACCTTTTCACAGTTATATTGGCCTAACCTTTAACAGCGGCCCATATTTGTTCATTGTTGGTTGGCTTTGCTGCACTACATTTGACGTCAGTTCAAAGATTTACGATTGGATTAAGATCTGGTGACTGTGCAGACCAGCCCATTACATCAACATTGCGGTCGGTGAACCACTTTTTCGCTTTTTTGCTGGTATGGCAAACGGCACCATCACTTGGTCAAGTATATCAACATAAACATGCTGACTCATTATCGTTTTTATCCAGTGGATAGGTCGTACACCATAGTACGAAAAACAGGCCCACAGAGTTTGATCGTCTTGTTGGTATATTTAGGATGATATTCTTTGTGTGCCGGACGTCTTACATAAACTCACAATTTTTGGCTCGTCGGACCTTAGCATATTTCTCCACTTTTCTACCGGCCGTTTCAAATGATCTTTGACAAAACTCATTCGTTTGGAAACATGTTTCGGAGTCAACAATGAAACCTTTCGAGGGCTGCGAGTGTTTATCTTATGTTTGCGAAGATAAGGGCGGACTGTCAGAACGCTTGTGTCGATCTTCAATTATTCCTTTAGCTCAGTAACTGCCTTAAAATCATTTTATTAGAGCAGCCAACTATTTTACCCACTTCCTGAATAGTGCTATTTTTCTGCGCATGCTTTTGCGTTTTTCTCATAAATTTATTACTGTAAAAACTGTTGCATAGTTTTAAATTTATTCCACATTTTCTTAAGTTTTTAACATCAGTGCTAATTTTTTTTTTCGCAACTGTTTATCGGCTAACCTTTTATATTGGTTAAGAATATATCGTCCCCTTTTTGCGAAACTATCGTATGTTACAAAAATCAAATATTACAGGCTACCGTTTTTTCTGGTTTCTTCCAATTTGGCTTGGGACATTGGTTCAAAATTTCATATGTACAACAATAGTCAATCAATAGAATATACCACCTAATATTTAATGATGAATTTTGGCTATTTTTGTAAATATTGCCATTTTATGGCACACACGATAAATTTACGCACCTTTTTTTGAGCATGTGGTGATTAACTTTGGCACGATAACCAGTTAAAAAGATAAAATACAAATAAAAGGTTGATTTTAACTTATAAAAGAAAGATATTTATACGATTTAAGCTTTATATAGCAATTTATTTTTATTTCATTAAGACTTATTCTTCATCGGATTCATTTAAAACATCTTTTATATGTATTGAATGTTTTAAATTTAGGTACTCCACATGATATTTATTTGGGATAGTTATTTTAATGCAAATATTTTTTAAGTCATTAATTTTTTTTTTTAATGCATAACGGGTTTTTATTTAATGTTTCAGGACTATAATTAAAGTTAAATTCGTTTAAGGTTTGAATGTTAGAAAAAAAATATCCATATTTTAGAAAAATTAATAAAGTCAATTCTGACAACTCTGCTAATTTATTTAAATTTTGAAAATCTTTATGATTCATTCCCCACAGTATCCTGATACGGGCATTGCGTATAATTGTGGGCCATTCAGTTGGAGCCCAAATGGTTCGATTGCGCACAAATGATTCAATTTTACTATGTACCGAATCTACGGGCATCATCGTGTGACAAAATTTTAAAAAATGGTCTTATAATGCTAGAGCTTGCGCTTTTGGCAAGCGCAGCTCTTCCATCTACAATATTAAGATATTTATAGAGGGCCGAAGATATTTCATTGCATGCTCGATTACCCTCTTGCTCGCCTTATAAAAAACAGTAGCCATTTCTGGTACTATTCTCATATACGCTAAAATTATTATTATAGTACGCATATTTTCGAGAGTAAAAAAGGGTAATATTTTAACAGATAGGATTATTAAAAACTTTCTGCGGATCAAAACTAGCACATAGAATATTTTGATTTAATTTTACTTTTTTACTTTAATTAAAAGAGATTTGCTCTCTCCTTTATCTTTGATATGGAGTTGAAACTCTTCCGTAGACTTAAAACGACACAAAAATGTTAGTCTGCTTATTCTTATTCACATTATACGAAAATATTTTCTTTGTTTGTTTGGTAATATGTATTTCAATACAGTGAGTGTAGATGAATAATTTTGTATGGCACATACGATAATTTTGCTAATAAAGAAAATAGGCATGGCACATACGATAAAATGTATATCATCATATCTTTATAACTACAAGGAATATCATTATATTTTACCAGATGATGAGAACCATACCATAATTTCCCAAAAAGGGGTCGATATACTTTATTCCATCTGGTACTTTTGCTTATGTCTGTGACATACATTTGTGTATTTGTTATTACATATGTTTATGTTTTGAGAACTGACATAAAATCGCCGTTATTCAATACAGCGAATTCTATCTAATTTTGTGTGCATATGGTCACGGTGACGCATATTGGGTTAGAATGCACCACACAGAACTATTTGGGAAATAAAGTATTTTATTTGAAATCCTCCGGTGCAATGACCATGCTTTCCAAGACACGATGACCTTGACTTGCACGAACACAGACATGCACATACACGTTGGTGGAAGAACACATCGTGCATACTCATGAAACGATGTGACACCAGAAAAGCACATCACACGCTCACCTCTATTTCAAATTATGGTAGGTGACCATTTGTAAAGTGCTCAACATAATTATAATATGTTTAATAATTATCAAACAGTACAACTAACTATTTTTGTATAATATATGGAAATATACTAGTACGTGCGATTCACTCTTTGGAATTATTTTGTTGGTATATTTTTTTAAAACATTAAAAATTTAATTAAATAAAAAAAAAGTGATTTTCCAGTGTAACGTATTTTTCCGATAGATATAGATTTTTAAATAAAGAGTAAAGCATTGTATGCACCTTTTCCACCTTAAAAATTCTTTTTCCTCTGGAATTTATCAAATGTCCTTTTTTTTGCCTTTCATGCAAAATGGCAAGCTTTAAGTCCTCCACACTACAATTTTCATTATCGGCATAAATACGCGTGGCTAGTATACCCCACAAATGCTGAATAATATTTTGGTCTGGTGAGCAGACTGGCCGAGATGGCAAAGTTGGAGCTTTTTCATAGGATCTCTGTGTGGTTTGACCTGTTTATGATACGCCCCACGGTCATATGTAATATTAGTATGCTGATTATTTGCCTATCGCTTTCGGATATTTTTGGCTTTCTTTCAGAACTGTATTTGATTCTATAAATTTCCTTCAAAAAATGTTTGATAAGTCGGGAAATTTAGCAGAAATTATGTCCAGAAGTGTTTTATGCGTTAATTTTTCCTTTTTTCTAGTCTGTCAACCCTTTTGCTCGAGGTACTTTAAAAAAACTTTCAATAAAAATTAACCACAATTCAAAAAACTCAAATGTGAAATACTGTATCAGAAATTTCCAACAGAAGCACATTTAATCGATTGTTTCGTATATGTAAATATGTTACGGCTATAATAATTCGAAAAAGTACAAATTCAAATCAAATTTTCCGAACTTATGACCGAAACAATGAGGCACTGTTTACTTACGATTTGCAAATAATACGCGTTATATAGTAATTAAGACATTTATGAAACTCATACGAAATACTACTCCAGTCGCATAACTACAATCCATGTGTTTTTACTTCTTGTATACTATCTCTCTTTATCTTAATCCATATAAATTTTTGATTTGCATATTATTTTCTTATTTGGTTTTTTTTCTGTGTTTTATCGTTATTTTTGTGTTTTCGTTTTATTTTCGCTAGTCAGCATGGCACACCCACACATGCAAATATATTGTAGATGCAACGATGTCTCTTTTTGTGCAATCTTGTTTTAATGAAAACGTTTGCATGTACACACTTTATTGTGCATATTTTTTTGTCCTCCCAGGACATGCGCTGCCTGACAATAATGCCAGGTATGTACCATTTATACATACACATCGCCGCCTACTCCGATGTCTTCCTGGAAGAAAACACATTTATTATTCTCATAGTTTCTTTTTTGCAAGGTCATTCGTTTTGATTTTATTTGCGCACTTTCTGCACACAGAAAATCAAATTGATTTTAATTTCCAGTTCTAAACGTATTCTTTTATGTTCGTGTGTGCGGTTGTGCATCTACATAGATCTGTCTATGTTATAGGACACATGTGAGACATATTTATTTAAATTTTTTTAATGTTTTTGTACTCTACACCCAAAGGGCCATTGGTATAATAAGTATGTGCGAATGTATGTCACATGCAGAAGAACCAAAAGAGTATATACATATATGTACTACAAAATGCTATGTCGATTTAACTATTTCCGCCTGTTTGGATGTAAGACAAAACAGATCTCAGATCTAGGGTCTTTAAGTTTAAGTCTTTTGAATCCATTTATCCCTAGAAATTCTTTGAAATTTCCACGAAACGTCCACAACACCCACTTTACTATTTGCCACTTATAATCACAATTTAAAAAATATTATTTAAAATGTATTCATTTTTGTTGTGTCTACAAGAGCACAATATATGTTATTTAATTAAGTGTCATTTTAAAATCTATTTAATATACTAAGATAGCTTGTAGACCTAATTAATAAAAAAAAAATATTCATACTTTTAAGGTCATCCAGAAAATAAGTTTGTTCCCTATATATTTGTATAAAGTATACAGTTGAACCTCGATTATGCGTGAAGCTCGGGACCGAGCTCATAATCAAAAATCCCGGTTAAAAGAGATATCTTATTATATGTAATTTGAATGTTTTAAATTGAACATCTTATTTTGTATCTATTAAAATACATGTGCATTAAAGTATGTATATATATATATGTATTTACATATTACTTTATTTAAAAAAAAATCGTTCAATGTCGTCTGTCTTTTCTCTTGACCTTTTAATTGTTGTTGGAGCAAATGACTTTGTATACGATACATTTGTATTTTGTCTGGCTCTAAAATACCTGGGCAATTGTAGTTTGTTCAATGACTTGACGAGTTGAAGTCTGTTATTTTCACTTACAAGTTTTGAACGATCAATTTACGGTAATGACATTAAAGCTTTGAATAACTCCTTGATCCATAGGATGAATCCAGGATGTGCAATTCGGTGGAAGATATTTTACTGAAACGTTTTCAGATATCATATCAGTTGTCGAGAAGCAAAAGCATTTTACATTTTTTCTCGAGAATAATGCGCTGCAAATGCTCTCTTGCTTCTGGTATAAAATTTTTTCTAAACCACTCTAGAAATAGCTTCTGTGTTACCCAAGCTCTTTTATTAGACTTATAAACCCAGGAAGCTCAGCAATGTTTTTCAAAGCTCTTGGATGAGCCTTCTCAGTAATCGTTTCACCTAAAATTTAAAATTCAAATTTCAGTAAAAGCTCACAAAATGTCGTTGAGATAACTTACCTAAAATTAGAGTTCACTTAAATCTCTCTTGACGAAACCATTCATAGGTTGCGAAATTGACTTTTGGGTTTTCGGATTGTTTAAGTGTATGTCTGTTTTTAAGTCCATGTAAAGAATCACTTTCGGAGCAAAATTTAAAAATTTTGTCTTTATTTTTCAATATATCGTATACAGTTTGTACGCCAACTCCATATTTTTTTAGCAGATATGTTAAGTTTGGAATAGTCATTAATAAGTTCTATTTTTTCTTTAATGGCAAGAACTTTTCTTGCTCTTTTTGCGGATTTTGTATTTGACGGTAGCATTTTAAGGTGTTGATTGATCATATTTCACACGAAGAATGGAGACAAACGAACTATGTATTATACGCAGTTTGTTAAAGTAAATAAAAAAGGGAATACGCCAAACATGATATATATATGTATTTACTTTCATAAATACATTTGCGTGTACAAGCAATATATGTAAAAAAAAAAAAAAAAACATAAAATTGAATTACGGATAATAGAGGTAAATCACGGTTAATAGAGGTATAAAATAAATCGCTAAGCATCCCGTTTAACAGATGTTGCCGGTTAAAAGAGGCCCAGTTAATCGAGGTTCAACTGTACTTAGTTCGTGCAAATGAGTGTAACAAATAAGATGAAACATGGTAGTATATGTTCTAAGGTTTCGGAAGTTTTGTCGATATAGACAAGTCCGTTTAACGTTCTTAAGATTGTATAACAGTATGGAGTGATGGCATCAGCTTATAAAAGAAAATTGAGAAGATATTTCGAAATCGTGTACGTACCTACTGCAGCAATATTACCTGTTTATTTTTAATTTATATACATATATATTTTGAATTGAACTTAAAAAATAAAGGGTATTATAAAGTCTTGAACTCGCGACTTCAGCATTCTTACTTTTCTTCTGTTTTCGTTGAGTTTTACGGGTTTTGTTTTGCTTTCACTTTTCTGAAGAAAGCTATGCTTGAACTAAGCAAGCAAAAAAAGTAAAACGACACTGCCGGCTTTTTTGCAGCAATAAACTTGCTTCGCTGAGGTTTGGATAAGCTTTATTTTATCTGTATGCATTTTAAATATATAATAAAATTGTCTATCTGTGCTTTCGAAAAAAATAGTTTGTGTAATTGTATGTTAAAGGCAGAAGGAGGGGGAAAGAATGTAAATACTTTTTAATGTCTACAAAAGTATATACATTCTTGATCAGCATCTAAAGTCGAGTCGACATAGATATGTTCATCTGTCCGCCTAGAGTCTTCTACCTTGCAAATTTTGATTTCTCGTATTTGTACATGATAAAGTGAGAAAAAAATGTCTTTAATACCCACATTATATCATGCCTCTTTTAGCGTTACACTTCACCCAAGTTGGCCAGTTACTTTTAGCTTCTAAGGTTTTAAAAAATATTATTGTACCATTGATAAATAGTGTGAAATAATGGGTTGCACGCCTAATATGTGTAAATTTTTTTCAACCAATAAAAAATATTTTTTGTTTTTATTTTCTTCAAATATATTTGTTTATTAGGCCCTGTACCGAAGGTACAAGAGCCTATTGGTTTTGTGCAAATGTATGTAACAGGTAGAAATAATGTTCGGAGACCCCCCAAAGTTACCCCCATAATGGTCAGGAGTGATAGAGGAGTCGATATAGACATGTCCGTCTGTATGAACGAAAGGATCTCGGAAACGGTAATAGATAGAGACTTCGTGTTTTTTGCATTCGACTAGGACTGATCCGGAATTTTACAAGTTTATTTTAAAATTTTGCACTTTTACATAAAATTAATTATTTAATTAAAAAAATTTTGAAGAGTTGTTTAATTTAAAAATGCAAAAGCGTAAATAAACTCCAAAGGGTTTTTTGAAGTTGTAAACATACAACTGCAGCATTATTACTACTTAGAGTATGTAAATCAACATACCACTCTTACTTACTCTGTAGGATATCTCCAAACCAACATAGCGCTGTTTTTGTTTTTTTGTAGGAAAATCAACTTGCTCACACCCCGTAAAAACTTGTGTCAAAATTAATGTTGTATCAATGTATCTTTTTTATTTTGTTGACCCCTTCAATATGTATTCCAACTATCATCGCTGTACCTGAAATGAATCCAAAGATATGTCGATTTTTGTTTATCGCTAATTTATTCGGTGGGGAATCGCCCAATGGATTCAAAGATATTACGAATTTTCTTTATCGCTTAAATTGTGGGTGCGACATCTTTTCTCCGTTTTTGACCAAATTCATGATCTGGTCTTCTCCCGGTCCCATGAATATGTATACCAAATATCATCAGTGTACCTCAATTAAGGGCAAATTTATGACGAATTTTGGTTATCATTTATTTGGGGTGGTAGGGTGTTGCCAATTGATTTACTTACATTTTTTTTAGATGTTCCCCACCGCTGTACACGTAACTAACTATATGCCTTTATGCTTATCATTTTCTTCACCAATTTATCCTTGCCATGATTCACTTCAATCTCTTTGCTATATCTAAAACCAATTTTCTCATTTATTCTCCTACAATTCTTTTTTAAAATGTATAACAAATCTGTCCTTAACTGTAAACATCAATAAATTGTAATTTCATATATTCATTGTATTCTTTTGCTTTGTAATTTCGACAGATATAGATTTTTAAAATGAATTAGAAACCTCATAGTATCTATACAGATAATGAAATCGTAGACATTTTTTTTGTGCGCGCTTCACGAAAAAGCCACTCATAGAACTTAAAACTGAATTGCTGAAAGAAAAGAAGCTTTATTGTGAGTAACATTTAGCGTTTATTTCATCAAATTGTGATCTTTTGTGGTACAGAGATACATTTTGGTTAATAGGATCGGGAGAAGTAACCCTAACAATTTTGGTCAGAATCGGAAGGGACGATGCCCCGCACCCAAATATAAGCGATAAACAAAATTGGTCATATCTTTACATCTATACATTGTAATGGGATTGGAAAAGTATGCTTTATTGGACAAGTGTGAACAGCTTTACTGGGCGTGGCGAAGCGGGCGGGGTTCAGCTACTATGTAAATATATTTCTTATCTCGAAAACGGCCCTTACGATTTGGATGACAATTTTTGAATGAAAGACCCTACAGACTGATCGGTACAACGTATCGACATGCGGTTTTCTGTAAACGATAGCTACAGTCGGTATTTAGGTTTTTATTAAAATATTGAGTTTCCCACATATAAAAATTCGTGAAATTCAAAAAAAAAAAAAAAAAAACGTATTTTGACAGGGCAATAGAAACATAATAACACAAACATTGAAATTTGTGTTCAATTTTAAATATTTATTATTTTAAATAATAGTTAACGATACTCGTATAAAAACAGCGAAGCGCGCGAACACTTCTCACATATATACATTTGCTAGTGAAGTGTGTCTCTGATATTAACATGATGTCAATTGTATTCGTTTTTAAAAATAAGGATATTTAATTTACATGGTTGAAAAGCCCGTTAGCATTCCCTATTCCTAAATTTAGATTTATTTGCATAGTTTATTTACAAGTAACATAATCATGTTGAGTAAATTATTGGTAAACTCAAATTGTTTTTCTAGAAGATGTTCTATTCTTTCCAGCGAGGTATTCGTAATACTATTTCCTGCTGCAACTTGAGCGTAGGATTGGTAATCTTTGGGTTGTTGGGTCGATTTTTTAGGAGGAGCAAATGTTTGTGGTGTTTCAGAGTCATTATTTATTATCATTTTGGTTTTCTCTCTGCTGTTTGCGACCAGTTACCAATTTTTTTTTAGATAAGTTCCTGATAGACTCTACACCCTTTGTAGCTGGCAGCGTGATCTTCATTGCAGTTGGCACATTTTGCCGGTTGTTCCTTATCTTTAGGACAACTGATGCTCGGATGCCTAAGAGAGCATTTAACACATCTGTGACTTTTGGTACAGTAGGATTTTGTGTGACCCAACTCCTGACAACGGTTTTTAATTTTTAAATCGAGATAGGCTAGCATTTGACTAATATCATTGACATCAGATATGAAGATAGGTGGCGGCTTGGCAGAATCAATAGTTATATCTTCAGTTATTATTTCGAGTGCTTCGTTTTCGTCGTCTTCTTTTCCTTTTTTATCTAGCGTATTGTCGCTTAGGAGAGCGAATTGATTAGAACTAGTGCTGGGTGCAGTGTCCAGAGAAAGTCTTTTCCTTAGTACGAGCGGAGAGACTTCGTTTGGTCTCTTGATTGACTTTGGCTTCTGTTTTACTCTCTGCCATTACCAAACAGTTGGGTCGTCTTCGTCGTTGCTCATATCCACAGCTTACTGTTGCTTATCAGCAACCACTGATTTGTTTTGTTGTTGTGCTTCAAAGGTAAATCGAATAGCTGTTAACACATTGTTAATTACTTTGAGCGTAGCTTCGCGTGAAATTAGGCACGTCTTAACTCGGCGAGTGTTCGATCGCGACCATGTATATGAAGTGACACTTTGGAAAACAAAGTTCGCCTCTACAAAGCCATATTAAAGCCTGTATGGACCTATGCTATCCAGTTTTGGGGAACTGCTAGCAACTCAAATATTGAGATACTTCAGCGTTACCAATCTAAAACTTTGCGACAAATATATAATGGCAGGGCTCACTGGAAAACTGCTATTTCTTTTTATTATTCATAAAATTTACTTATTGTTAAAGGACAGATTGTAAATAATAAAACATATACAAAATAAAAAAAACATATATACATAGGTGTCTAACACCCACTTATAGCCACTACCTAGCAAAAATTTCACGCAAGTAAGATTTCACTTTTAAATAATAATTGTAGATTTTTGAAACTATTTTTAGATGTGGTAAAAGTGTTATATGTATTAGAAACATGTCACTGTTTGGACCTAACATTATTGTCAATATCAACTTGAAATTGGATTGGATTTTTTTTAGAAGCCACCATACAGGTCGCGATAGAAATCCACCCAAACATTTACAAAACTAAGTTAAACAAATATTTATACATTTCACATATAGTGTAAAAAATATACTAATATTGACTCAAATTTTGTAACATCCAAAAATTCGCATTAAAAACCCCTTGCTTAAGTCAACATCTGCTTTGCAGTTGGTATGTTGTCTAGATATGGATGCCCTCTTCACAGACATATACTGGCTTTATATACATGCCAAACTTATAATAATGAGAGTACGTTATCTTATCTTGTCGTAAACCCCCATCATCCCCGTTTAAGATTTAGCTTAATAGTTAGAACCTGGGTGCAACCGAAATTCAAGTTTTTTCGTGTTTCTTTTTTCTTTGGTTGCGATCCATGTAATTGTATAGCTGCTATTCGATTCCAAATTTCATAGATGTTAAAGTATTGCTTTCACCCATGTGACTATTTCACTTATTTCTATCCAAGTTATTTGAAGAACTATTTTAGCTCCTTTTGTACATACATAAGTATTAGAAATCATTCAGCGCTAGGGCACACCCACACCACAATCCCACACGACTTATTTCTTTAGTCCGTTCACTGCGTATTCCTCTATTCCTTGATTCTTCGTTACATGTTTATCTAATTCTCCTAAACTTCCTTTCAACCCTTTGAAAACGTCACGTTCCACTCGTACATAGCGGCATGCAACACGGAATCGAAGTGTGGATACTGTCTTGTAGTGCTCTCTTGGCGCTCTAGATTTCTCTCTCTCTCTCTCTCTCTTGCTTTCCATGTTGATGCATATATGAATGCGACCGCCTCTCTCTTCTGTACACTCACCCTGTTCTCCAAGATATATGTAGCTTAAACCAAAGAGTAAATTAACGATGGGGTGTTGTTTCGCGCTTTTGTTCATTTTGTGTACCATTTTCGCTTTAGGATAGCTGTGAACTTTGCGCACGGACATTGCTATTGCTTTGGCTATCCATCGGTTAGTCCAAAGACTCTCTTCGTCCCCTTCGAATTTCATTTGTTACAGTCTAGGCAAATAGATACTTGATTTGCTTGTAAAATAGCACACCCAACACAGACACAACCCACAAGCACTCCGATGCCGTTCAACCATTTGCATTCGGCCGTTCGCTATCAATGTCCGCATTTATGTCGGTAATTTTACTTTTGTGTGTGTTCATCGTGCTCCTTGTATCAGCTAGGGTGTTTATCATCATACATCCATTTGTGTATATTTATGTATTTGAGTGCTGCGTAAGGTTGTGCTCGTGAGGTGCTTTCCACTTTGTATGTATGGTTGTAAATTTTATGCCCAAAACTGAAAATTGTGAATATTTCATTTGCCATTTTCCACGACAGCAGGCACAGAGACAGTCAGTTAGTTGGTTACTACACTCGTGTAGCAGCCCAGTAATTTAGTTTGCCAGTTATCGAATATTCGAGCTCCTGAAAGGACGTCCTCTGACAACCAAATAGTCGCTCTATCTAAACTGTACTGCTGTTCATTACTTGTTCGTTGCTACTCAAAATAGTTCCAACAATAACATCAACAAAAAAACCAAACAGAAAAACAAAACAAAAAAACAAACAAAAAACCTGCCAAAAAAACGTAAACAGCTGAATAAATCGGAAGGTTTGTGCTCTTTTTCTAACATATTCGTTCTATATTTTGCTATCTCCTTTCTTTCTATCTAGGCATTACATTCCATTTTTATTCCCCTGCTTTGAACATTTTTTCCGGTTTCATCCCAATTTTCGCTCTCTTTTTTCATAATATTTTTTTCTGCCCGCTCACATGTTCTTCAAAATCATTACGAATTACTGTGCAAAAACAAAGAATGTAAAAAGTATAATGGAAAAAGCATGCTTTCGTCTTTAAAGCAAAGTGGTAACAATAAAATATTTTATTGCAAGAATTTAATGCAAATCGTTTATATTAAAATTCATTGTGTATGTAAGAAATATCGATTTTTGTGGAGCATCTCGAGTTTTATAATCACTATGATGGAAAATCTTTTATAAAGTGGTAAAATTTGTATAACCTGTACTCATGCAAGAGAAGAAATTACAGCCAGAACTGTTTCTGATCAACAAATTAAAGCAAAGACGTTCTGGTAGACCAAATGTACAATATAATAAGTTTGTGCTAACATATGTATATATTTACTTGATCAGCATCGTAAGTACGTCCGTCGTTCGTATGTGTTATCAACAAGATGTTAAGAATAAAAAGAGCTTGAGACTTCAAGTTTGAAAAATTTTTTATCTTACCTGGACGTAGACAACGTGTAAAAATCGCACTATGTACTTATTGTATTAAAATTGTTATTACAGTCAATAATTAAAGATTCACTGTCAGTAAATCGTTTTTATTTGCTGAGCTGAGCATTTTAAATATAATTTAAATCAGCGTGTGTGAAAAGTATTAAAGCTTTGTTTAATCAAAAGCATATACATTTTTGAGCAGCCCGACAGGATCTACTCATGTCCGTCTATCTGTGTGTTTTCTGCGCATTTTTTTATAATTTTTATATATTGTACCCGTAGGTTAAAAGGGTATATAAAGTTTGTGCAAATGTATATAGACCCCCATAAAATATGTATATTCTGGATCAACATCAAAATTCGCTTAGATATAAATAACATATCCGTCTATCTAGCTGTATAAACATCGTGACCGAAAACGGTAATTTTTTCTGAATTCAATTGTAAAATTATTAAACTTTGCAAATTATGCAATAAATAAATAATTATTATTTTAAAATTTTCTGACAAATGTATGCAAGGCCGTATCCAAGGAGCTGGGGTTTGCCATTGCCCCACCTCCTATTTCTTAGGAAAGTTCGTAAAAAAAATTTATTTACCACAAATGTCTTTGTTTCATTAAATAATGTTTGTTGTACTGAATTAGTGGCTATTATTAATAGATGGGTCCTAAGAGGAATGTTGTTCAAACATTTTATTGCATTTGTGTTGAAGCTTTGCTTTAAAAATGTGTACAATGTGAATTGTTACAAAATAGCCTTTATTTATTGTGCTTATATTTATTTATTTATATATATATTTTTTAATTTTTCTACTTAAGGCTTCAACAAAAAAAAAATCATTTTTAGAGGATAGTGACGAAGACGATTTCGATGCAAAGGATGATGATGATGATTCTGGATCAGATTTTGATGACGATGAAGATCCAGATAAAATAGAGGTACCAGGTAAGTGTATTACAACTATCACTATGAACGATAGTCCACTAAAGTATCGAAAGCCCTCCTCAGTGGGGCTGCAGAATGACTACTATATTATACGCGCAATAACAAAGTATTGCAGATACGTATTATCGAGACGCGTAATATACCATTAAGGTCTTGCTTGATACATACATTCAGAAAACGATAAAATTTACAAAATCTGATCACCCCATTCTGAAATACAGGTGGTTGGCAATACTAACACGCATCGCAATGACCAAACGCATGATCTTATCTTTTTTCGACACCATTAACTTGTATACCAACTATCATCCCTATATCTCAAATGAATGCAAATATATGTAAAATTGTTTTTATTGCTTATATGGTGGGCGAACCATCGCCCTCTCCAATTTGGAACAACCATATAATGTTTTTTTACTTTTCCCGATTCTATTAACATGTATAACAAATTTCATCCCTGTTCGTCATATGTATGCAAAGATATGAAGAATTTTTTTTGTCGCTTATGTGGTAAGCTGGGCATCGTTTTCTCCGATTTCGACCAAACTCATGTGAGTTCCAGGTTCAATTTAAATGTACACTGAGTATTATCTATATCATTTTAATTACCGTCGGGTGGGCATCGTCCATTTGCTTTTAAATAAATGTAGCCTATGTTACTCTTTATAACATCAGATATCAGGCATTTAAAGTCCCGTCAAAATCGGTTCATCCGATTAGCCGGAAAAAAAATTTCAAACAGACTGACATAAATTTTAAAATTTAATTTTTAGTATAAGTACCGTCTGCATACGCACTAGAATATATAACAAGAATAGAATTATTACTTAGTAGCCTATTTTTCTCCAAAACTTTCATCAATATCCATACTTATCTATATACTTGTACATATGTGGTACAGGTATAAAATTTGTTATAAGTGTTATTGGGATCGAGAAATATAATCCTGTTAAGTTTTGTTAAAATCAAAGTCGGTGTTGCCACCCATACAAGCGATAAACAAAACTCAACATTTCTTTGCATCCATTTAAGATATAGAGTTGAAATTTAGTATACATGTTAATGGAATCAGGTGAAGTGTTTGTGTTAAGTTTGGTCAAAATCGAAGGGTCTGTGATTCACCCCCATACAAGGTTTATCTCAAAATATCTAGAACTTTTGGTATAAAATGAAAACTACAATAGATTTTTGAGTTCTTGTTTTTTGGTTTTATTATTCAAAGCAATCTCTCTCCGACTGAATACACTTATTAGCTCGATCCAATAATATTTCAAGTGAGTTTTTAGCACTCCTTTTTCGCGATAATCTGGCCGAATACGACGGATATGACAGAACCAACGCCCCATAACACCAATATAAAATGATCCATTAATAGTTTGGCCCGGTGGAACGAACTCTTGGTAAATAATGCCCTTCGAATCGTAGAAACAAATCAACATTGTCTTCACTTATGATTTCTCCAAGCTTATTTTTTTTGGGTTTTGGCTCACCGGGAAGCTCCCATTCGGCCGTATGACGCTTGGTTCCAGGGTCGTATTGAAAACACCATGCCATCTCGTCACTAGTAGCAATGTTGAAAAGGAAGTTTCGATCCTTTTTGGCATCTTCAATGATGTCTTTTGAATGTTGAATCCGAAACGCCTTTTCCTCGTCTTTCAATTGATGCGGAACAAATAGTGCACACATTTTCCTGAAGCTCAAATGATGAACCAAAATGCGATGGATTGAGTCTTTGGACAATCCCAATTCCGATTCCATGAACCGCAATGACGATTTCGGCTCATTTTTGATGAATACACGAACAATTTTGATGTTTTGTTCGTTCACTGAAGATTTTGACAGGCTCGAACGTTCGTTGTCATTCAAGTCTTCCTGACCGTCTTTGAAACGTATACCAAAAACTTAATATTAGCTCTGTGTTCAACACTCATTATTGCACCGATGACAAAAACATATTGTCACATTATAATATATATATATATATATATATAATTATATATATATATATATAATTATATATATATATATATAATTATATATATATATATAATTATATATATATATATAATTATATATATATATATATAATTATATATATATATATAATTATATATATAATATATATATATAATATATATGTATATATAATATATGTATATATATATATATATATATATATATATATATGTATATGAAATGCGGTAAGGCTATTTCATCCAGTTATAGTAAGCAACAGCAGCACATGCGGAGTTAAATTCAACCACAAGGAGATAGTAGTTGGAGGAAAGCAACAAGATAGACATAAGTATGCGTGAATACACTGAGAACGTACGTTTTATATGACTACTTATGTAGATAGCTACATATAAGTAAATCGGTTTGTTACTAATATAGATGTAGGGAATGGTGGATGTGCATCAAATAATAGATGAGAGTAAATGGGTTAAGGGATGTGTTTGCATTTGATTTTGCCTATTTGGCGATTGGGATAGTTAGAAACGCGTATACTTAAGCTTGCTGCAATATTTGGAACTAGAGGTGCGCGCCTATTTGAACATGAAACGGTCACGATGTTGGTCGAAGTGAGGGCGGGACAGATGCTTGATTCCGTCCGTGACTTCCTCACAATTACTAATAGACTATCTTCTTCATGCGCGTTTTCAAACACGACACCTGTACATCATAATTTTGAACCAAACAGTGTCCGAAATTTTAGCGGATCTCGGGTAGTGTTGTGTGTAGTAATCTTTGTTGTATGCTATTTATTAATGCATGACCGTGTTGTTTATATGTATATGCACAGTATGTGTGTATACATACGAGTAAATTGAAGGGATGACGATTCAAATACGAAAGTTAAATACAATATTAAATTTTCAATTCTCGTAATGTGTTCTCATTGAAGTAATTATTATATACATAAAAAATATTATTGTTTTAAATCAATTAGAATAAATGAAATCTTTGGTAGAACCAAGCTTTTATACCTTTCACACTTCTATATATTTCATTCCGACAATGACAACGTCCATAAATGGAGTTGTGATTTTGTATGGAGGCTATCCCTAAAAGTAGACACAATACGTCCATTTACAGTAGTGTTAATTCATACACAAATATCCCTAGTAAGGTTATGAACACCAAAAAAGTAGGTTATAACAAAAGTTTTTCTATAATGGATTCTCAAGCGTTTACATAGCAATAGTTAAATAAGGATAGTTTGCTAAACACCAAGTATGTAACGAATTCAAATCTGCTTGTAATAGACTATATTGAGAAACATCAGAATATAACATAATTCATCAACATACATTATTGTATTGTTCAAAAATTGTTCTATAATTCGACCCATTAAATTTACTGACCTTCTTGTTTAATGGGACAATAAAAGATTGTTTGCAAACATAAAAATAAAATACAAAGCAGCACAAATAGAATTGGAACCATATTTTAGTATACAATTAGAAATATGAAGAGCAGGCAGACATGAAAAATTAATAGATTTTAAACATGGTATCGCATTATACATGCAAATTGCAGGATATGATATAAATTCATAAGATATGGGATACTAAAAAAAACTAGTATAGGAAGATTAAAAGAATGTAGCAAACAAATGTGATATCTGGAAATCAGAGGTTGCTTCACTAAGCTATTCAAATGTTTGAAGGGTAAGCTGTATTTCTACGCTTAATATAAATAAAGCTAAAAATCTTTAAAGATTATTGTGCACTTTATTATTAACTCGTAATAAGTAAGCAGCGCAACATTCTTTATTTAATGAGTTTAAATTGAAACGGACATTAGAAAATTTTCTGTAATCAACTGTCGTACCACTTTACCTATACTTTTTAAAAAGGCAAGTTTTAGTATTTTTTAACAACTGCGGCTACCTACACAGCATATTGGCTCAATTTCACACAGTTGTGTAAGGAATCATTTGTCAAAGTAAATAAAAACGCTTCAATTAAAAATATTCAATGCCGCCTCAATATCAGCGCAAGCATCGAGAACTATCCAATCAGTGCTAAATGACAAAAGATTAAACTTGGCATAGCTAGTTTTCTTAAGCCACCTACACGGGAAACTTTATCAAGCTGACATCTGTAAAGTAGGATGATATTTATCTTCAGGCAGTGTTAAAGAAGGAATCCTGTTAACCATTGTCAACTAAGACGAGATCGAGAAGCCTGCTTGAATGTTTGCAAATGTTGTTGCACTGTTGCAACGACAAATCAAAAAAACTGTATGGGCAAGTGAAGTTGCTTAAAGTATGTAAATGCTCATTTCCAAAGAAGGAGGGATAGATGAGCACCTAATATACAATATAAAGTGCGTTACATACATAACTATAGCACAAGTATAAATGTTGAATTAGTTACTCTACATTTCAATTGTATTCTCTAAATGACTATTCTTTAAATGCAGAAATGTTTATTAGTAAGTACTCTTTTCCTTTTGTTCTATACATGATTTGCCTCTCTACTCTGTTTACTTTTATCAAATTCACTGCTTTCAAGAAATGAGCTTTTTTCTGCGTTTTATAACTTATGAACAAAAAGATAAACAAGCTGTTTTTAAACCGAATAACCATTTGAAATCTATTTAAATTAAAATTCCTTTTATTTAATTAGTTCCCCATTTATGTTGAATTACCTTTAGCTGTTCTGAATCAAAAAGGGCAATATACCATATTGCAACATTGTAATGTAGTCTCCGTTTCCCATTTGGCCTGTTACCACCTGAAATGTAAGCAAATCAGTTGTCAGATTCGCGCTAAACATCTACTCAGTGCAGTCGTGCTTAACGTAAGCTTCTACAAAATTTAACATATAATTCGATTATTTTAAAACATCGTAATAAACATTGAATTAATAATTAAAATCTGCAGTTTGCTAATATTTTTCTATTATTTAAAAATATATCAAGTGCGCGTCTATTTTCGCTTTCGCTCCCTAAACTTCTTTTTTACTTTTTTATGCTGTAGTAAGCATATATATATTTGTTCTGTAACTCTTTTTCAAAGTTTGGTTTTCACAAAAGCACAAAATTGTTGTTTAATTTAACGCATCGTTACATTGTTTTTGTTTTTTATTCAATGATTTTGTATTGTTTGTCTGTTTGGTAAATTTACCGTTTATTTGCATTTTGCATACGACAGTGCTATCCAAAATAAGGCTTCTTTTTCAATTATTTTGTTTTACTTTTTTTTTTTTTGTTTTTTGTTGTTTTGGTGGTGTGATAACATGTCGCACTGCACTTGATGCAAAAAAAAAAAAAAACGGCATGGGGTGTAGATAGACGGAAACAGAGATCTTCATGTTCATGAAGCAGACCAGAGAAATTTTAAATAATCTCAAACGTGATTTCAAGGCTATGACCGACCAATTTCAGATGTTAGAAAAATGTTTTTGCGAAATGAAATGTTTGAGTACCTCTCCCAAGCGTAAGAAGAGGTATACACCGAAGGCAAAGCCTTCATTAACAATTTCTCTGCTTGTAGAGTCGGTAACACCGACTTTACCGATAGCTACACCAGTTTTTGCTACACCATTAAAATATTTTAAGAGTAACTCAAGGGAGCTGATTCGATGTTTGTTGTAGAACCTTCAAAGGAGCCTCGAAATGTATCTGAGGACGTAGAAAGTGTTATCGTCAATTCAACAAGTTTGACAATTTCTAGTCCATCTGTGCAGCCAAATGGTGTTTCAATGGATGTTGACAAGGCTGCAGTACACGCCTATCCTGCTTCTGTTTTACCTATTCCAAACGCACTGAATCTAACTGGGTTTACGGTTGTTGCTGCACGTAAGTCGATATTTATTGTTACCCTTACAACAACAACTACTGAAATCAAAACATATAAATTATATACCACTATCCAAAATCCTTATTCACTATCAAAATATGATAAGGCTAAGAACTAAACTTAGAGATCTGTACCTTTAAAAGTTATCTGAGAGTGCTGACGTCATTGTTTTTAATGAAACATGGCTTCAACCGCATATATTAAATTATAAAATATTCTGTGAAAAGTTTGTTTCATTTCGGAAAGATCGTCATAATCGAAATGGGGGAGGTTTTAAATCATCTCTAACGACTGAAGAAATTTGCATTTCCAATACGAGCTTATATGTGCTAAAATTTCATTTTGTGATTTTCATATATACGTTACTTGCTTGTACACCCCTCGGTTTTCG
This sequence comes from Leucophenga maculata, assembly GCA_035044805.1. NCBI lineage: Eukaryota > Metazoa > Arthropoda > Insecta > Diptera > Drosophilidae > Leucophenga > Leucophenga maculata. The sequence continues at coordinate 101,875 of JAWNNP010000002.1, read as the reverse complement.
GAAATGAACCTTTACTTGCTTCATGCTTCAGCGATTTCGCTTATAGCAACACGGGTAATGTACCCAATAAAAAATGGTGTATGACTAACATCACCATTTATATTTTTCGTCAAAGCGAGACACTTACGGAATTTAAAAAAAAAAAAGAATTAATGGCTGTTTTAACTGCTTTTTATTTACTAATAATAGGGAAGTGAATGAATTTATTTAATATAACATCTCTAGGGACTTGATTTATATTTTTCGGCGGAGCAAATCTGCTTCAAAATATCGGGTCTCGTTTTCAAGTTAGAATAGAGCTGATTCGTGATTTTTTGATGTTTGTCTCGCTGATAAAAATGGCTTTCAAAACTGCAACTCTGCTTTTTCACTTGTCCATATTTTATTCTTTAGAGAAAAAACTCTTTCGACGTGTGCGTTACTTCCAGGCAAACATAAAACGTTCTCAATAATTATACGTAAGCTCGTACATTTGAGATTGTTAGCACGGAAGTGAGTGGACAACTCCACCCAACGGTCTTCAGCAGCAGCATTCTCACCGTTCTGTGGCGTAATTGAAAATAAGCGATAGAAATCATTGCGTGATCAGCAAATCCGTCACATTCTGAACTTCTTCCCAAGTAGGTACTTTTGTCAAATTCGTCCATTCAAATACCTCTAGTTCTGCATTTAAATGACTCCATTTTTACACCTTACTTGTCTTATAAAATTCAGCCACCGCAGTTTTTACATTTTCAGTTTTCTGTAATTTTATCAGTAGATTACTGACAGTGTAAGGAAGGAAAAGTGAATTCTATTTAAGTGCCAAGTTACATCGTAGACGATTAATTTCCTTCCAAGTCTCTATTGCAGAAACCATTTTTCCCTCGACTTTTAACACGAGTGGATGAAAAGTCTCTGGTTGTGCATGCATAAAATATAACCACAATTCAGAGCTGGAATTTTCGAAATATTTCAAAGGCTCAATTTTTAAAACTCTCTCAAGCGCCGGCACTAACGGAAGCCACCTAGTTTTACTTTAGTCCAAGAGTTTCTTTACTCTGTGTTAGTGGAATCACATATCACTTTCAACGATTCTACTCGAATGATGTAGATGTAGAAAAATAAATAAAATTTGCATTCGAAGTCAACAGGAAGGCAATCGGCGGCTGTTTTGGTCGCGTTGTAAACTATGTGGGCCCCACATCAAACTCCAATGAGCTGTCTTCCGGGAGTAAGTTTTAATTTTACGAATCCTTTTTTTTTTGTCCCTTTTCTATTCTTTCTTCCAAGGTGGTAGTTTGTATTGTCCCACAAATTCAAATCATTGCATGATAGTATGTACTTCTTTTAAGTAATTGACAATCATGTCGATGTTTCCACTGGCCGGTTTCAAAACTCTAAAATTTTTGTAAAAAATAGCGCATCAAAACATGGAATGATTTTGTCGTGGCATGATTCGAAGCATCCGTTAATAATGTTATGCAGTGGGCTTCGCGAAGATGCTCTTTCAGTTCATCCGTCACCTTAGGTGCCAATACATTTGCAACAATAGATTTTGTACTAGCACATCTAAATTTCTGCTAGAAACATGTTTGTATTAAAATAGAAGCACATTCATTTGAGCGAAAGCTGCGATTTTCTTGCATCGTGTGATACACCCAATGTACCCTCCGCTGCAGCTATATCCAAATTTTTGGAAGTCGGCAAATCGGTCCTTTTAAAAAATCACGCATTGACGAGCTTGAGCAGCTGGATCGGAAAGTCTGTGTTTTTCCGATTTCAAATGTTTTTCAATTTCGTCCCACACTTAAATCAATTCGACACTTTTCACACGTAACATCTGCTGTACCACTCCACACGATTTTATTTGCTTGGCCTGGATGTATCTATTTATTTATCTATGTATAAACGGAAATTTGAAATTTCGAACGTGTATTAAGCACGGATGATAATTCAATAATTTCACAATTTTGAACTAATATCCTGACCAGAATCATCAGGATAAAATTAAAAACGTGACTGACTTTAGGTTAGACATATTAAATATAGTATTTTATCAATCGTGAGAGCCTGGTCATGTCTCCGTGGGTCATGTTTTGTGGAAGCTAAGGTCATGCTCAGATCGAATATTGACGTCGCGAATGGTTTAGTAAATGTCAATATGGGCATTATTATTAAAATTATCTGGCCACATTTCCGACGTAATGAAGTATATGATAGGGACATTCTATTAGTCCGTATCGATTTTGGTCCAGATGGTATACATATAATTAAACCGATATCCATAAAGTTTCCAGCGAAATATAGCAATGGTACAGCTGAAAGGCGAACGCTGCCATTAATTCTTAGTTGGGTGTCGACCGTACACAAAATGCAAGGCTGTACGGTAGACCATGCAGTTATTTATTTGTGTTTTTGGATGTTTGCTGCTGGACGGGCATATGTAGCTGTTAGTTGGGGAAGGTCATTGAATGGTATCCAAATAGAAGAACTTGATTGCTTAAAGTTAACAGGGAGATGCATTAAATGAAATGGTTAGGTTACGAGAACAATAATGATATTATTTGATGACTAATATAACATAAGATATAATAGAAAAAAATAAGTTGCCTTATTACTAATACATTTAACTGTGTTTTAAGGCTAAAAACAAATTTATAGTTTCAAAAAAAAACTAAAAAACACGCTTTAATAGTAATGTGAACTAAAAAGTAAAAAATAATTTCGAGTAAGTTTAAAATAAGAATGAAATGATGCATGACAGAAAATTAACTTTAACATAAAAAAGAGTGGGGTGCTTAATATTAATTGTTTTAATTGTTTTATGATTAGCTATTTGTAAATATAAACTTATTACAATTGGAGGGGGCGGTGACCCACCCCCATAACGTTTGTTAGACAAAAATCGACATTTCTTTGCATCTATGTAAGGTACGGGGATGATATTTGGTATATGTGTTGATGCGATCGGAAGAAAATCACTTTATGAGTTTGGTCAAGGTTGGAGGGGGCGGCACCCCACCCCCAATATAAGCTATAAACAAAAACCGATAAATCTTTGAATTTAAGTGTGGTACGGGGGTTATATTTGGCATACGTGTTGATAGAATTGGAAGAAAATCACTTCATGAGTTTGGTCATGGTCGGCGGGGGCGGTGCCCTACCTGCCGTAGTAGCGATAAACAAAATTCAACATATCTTTGCATCTTTTTCATGTACGGGAATGATATTTGGAATACATGTTGATGGGATCAGGAGAAGTAAGATCCATTAGAAAAGTGGGGATAGATTGGCTTTCTATAGGAAATATATATATTTTTACCATTCATTTTGAGAAAAGTTGTTATGTGGCGCAGTGAAGCGCGCTGGTTAGAAGACAAAATCTGCATAAGAATATTTAATGACGATGGAAAAGCTTGCTACAATTTTAATGGTTAAACAATTAATCCTACACATTAAAATAAATTACCAAAGAGCAATACTATTAATATGCATCACAATAAAGAAAAAAAAAGAGATATACTCATTAGCCTTTTCAATTAAATAACAGAGAAAATAAACGGTATCAGAATATATTGGTATGTATATTAACAGTAAATGTTAAAAGCCCAGACATTCGTTACTTTATAAAGATTGAAAGTCTCTCTATATATGTCCCAAACACAGGTAAGAATGACCCCCGAAATTTGGGTAGTGGTGGCTTCTGCAGGTGTATAAGCTCAGTTTTTATATACATTTTTTATTAGGAATAATATTAGAAATCACATCGTTCATTGCCAAACACTTAGATATAAAAGCCAGGGTGAGTGAAATTGTCCTTTATTCTGTATTGTGTTGTGGGCTGTGTTTTTCAGAAAATTTCATTGTATATAATTATTTGTGACTAATAAATAAATTTTCAAAAAATATTTAATAAAATGTTCATGTCAATAACTGAATAAAACAAAAAATTTAATTATTTATTCAAAAATGTTTTTGAGTTTTATGAACTACTTTTAAGAATTTAATTCAATGAAAATGTTATTAAATATTTTTTTGCTTTGGGTCAATTCAAAAAAATCTATGTATGATAAATGAAAACTGATACTTTTCAAATCAGCACATATAGTACATAACGACTTGCGCATATTGTCAGTAAACAATGAAATTAAAATTTTTAGTAAAATGCATCAATCAAAGAAAGTCCTACACAAGATCTAGGCACAGCACAATAACTCAAGAGTGATACCCATTAACCCTGCTGTTAGGTTAGGACCATTTGGTCCAAATTTGTTCTGTTTTCCCTTGTAACTTTGGATCGGTGATACATACTGACTAAATTTTTCTGCTAATGGGGTCTTTTAATAAAACAATGTTATGGGCAAAAATTAAATTTTCTAACTTTATTCAGGACTGAGAAAAATACAAAATGACGAATCTTAGGTTAGAGGACCATTTGGTCCATAGTACATTTTTATTGATTTTATTTACATTTATTTAAAAAAAATAAGAATTTATGGTTTGAATATATTTTTCATTGCAAGATGAGCACAATGTTTTTCGGTTAGTTTTGCAAATAAAGTTGCTACAAATGGAACATTTTATATCAGACTTCGACTTGCAGCAACTACAAATTCCACGCTTTCGAGTCCCTGAATGAGAAGTTGAAGTATTTGAGGAAGCCTCTGAAACTGTGCATGTTGTACGAATATTTGTCAATAATTGTGCTGAGAACCCTTGTTGAGGTAATCTAGTCCGTTTCATCATATGAGCCTTAGCTAAAGAAAGTGCTAGTTGCCGCAAAAATTCTGGCCTCTTTCGATTCCGATCAGTTGGAGCCCAAGAAACATCGATTTCAGAAAATAGTATGTAGGCATTCAAAGCGGATATGTCAAGAATATTTGCGAATACAACGGTTGGCCATCGATTTGTTTTGCGTTTTGTGGAGTAGGAGCCTATCATTTGATCAGCAGTAACCACACCACCTAAAAGAAACAATTCATTAAAAATTATAGGCAATCAAAAATTTTCATACCTTTTGTTGAATTGTAATAAGAAACAATCTCTGTTTTTTTTCTTAGATCCAATTTCATCAACTGCATCATCTTTGTGCATTGTACTAATCAACATCGCTGCATTGTTTTTATGACTGATGTATGATACTAATGTCGCAATATTATTGAATGCAAATGTTGACTTGTACAAAGGGAGTTTTTTGACAGTTAGTAATTTTGGAGGAATGAAAGTTTTATTTTTGCGCACGGTTCCCACATATGTTAGCTTTCTTTCAAGAAGTTTTTTTGCCAGCTCAAATGAGGAAAAAAAATTATCGCCTGTTATATTTTGCCCTTTCAAGCCCTCTGTCAAGTCCAATACGACGCGTTTTCCTTGGTTTTTTTCAGGCATGCCATTTCGAGGTTTACCAAGGTATGGTTGTATTTTCCATACGTAGCCTGACTTTGAGTCTACCAATAACCAGAACTTCAAACCGTACCTTGCTGGCTTTGATGGCATAAACTGTTGAAAAGAACATCTCCCTCTAAATGCAACAAGTTTTTCATCAACGGTAACATTTTCGTGACAATTGTAAAACATTGGAAGAAGTTGTTGCCAATAGTCCCACAGTGCACAAATAGGAGCAAATTTATCGCTACTGCGACTTTGACGTCGACTCGAAACATCATCGAAACGAAGGGCACTTGTAATTATATGAAATGTATCTTCAGACATAATCGATCGGAAAATAGGGCGACCAAATTTTTCATCAAATAAACCGTGCACGTCCTCATTTTTTCCGCTGTCATTGATAAAATTGATATATTACAGAAATGAGTAAAACATGAATGTATATATGTACATACCGATAAACTCCAGCAAGAATGAGCACAGCAATATATGCGCGCAGTGTGTCTTCATCAATATCTGTCCATTTGGCACCAAACTTGATCCTGCCGTGCTTATTAGTATTTTCAATGACAATTCTTTCTATTGCAGGCGGAAAAAACAACAAAAAAGCAGACAGCATGTCATCGCATCTAGACACTGCAAATCGAGTTGGCCCTGCTTGTGTTGTAATAATATTCTCAGCCTCAGTTCTAATAGACTGAGGTAATAGAGTCGCACTTCATTTCATCTTGTTTTTAGCAATAAAAAGACGATCAACATAGCTAGCTTCAACTGAGATGGTTTCCATTTCACTTTCTGTTTCAGATGAACATTCCGAAATTAAATCCGTCTCCGAATCGGAAATATCACTTTCACTTTCTCCATTGAGAATTTCGCGTATCTCTTCTTCATTCAACTGCGCCATTTCGTAAAAAAAACACTTCCGAACTATTCAAAGAAACTTTTAAAATGAAAGAAGTAAAAAAACGGCGAATCCCAAAAATAATTTTTGACATTACCAAAGCAACAAGGAAATGTTAATTAATGTCAAAAACGGGGAATCCCTAAATTATTTTTTCATTACCAAGCGAATTTAAATTCATATCAAATATTTAGAGCATGTTTTTGATATGTCAAATACTTGCTTTAGAAATTATTGAACCAAAATAGTTACAAAGTATAAGATAAAATTATTATTTTGCATGAAAATTTCATATGGACCAAATGGTCCCTTAACCTAAGATTCGTAAGTTTTTTCTAACCTAACAGCAGGGTTAACTTAATTTATAATATTAGTATTATGAATAATAAACGCACACGAATACCAATAGACAAGATAAAATGTACATAAAGGAAAAAATGTACAATTAAATTGAAAAATAGAAAAATCTTTATTTGGAGTTTGGCGCCGAGCAAGTTAATAACTTGATCCGTTTTTTGTTTCATCAAAATTTCGCTGACTTCTCCGCTTTAACTTCCTGTGTAGTAAAGCATACAAACCGAGTGCAAAGACAAAAAATTTAATCTTTTATTTTATTTTGTATGCATTTATATGAACCTACAACTCGAACTAATCTTATAATTTTGTTACATTTTTTTTTATTTTAAGGCGGAGGGCGTGATTTACAAACAGCTGTAACCTACGCTAAAAATATAAATCGTACTGGGGGTACTGTAATAATTGGTACTCCACCGACAACGTCGCTACTTAAATCAAATCAACCAATTACAAGAGTTAATTTAGGAGGAGCAGCAAGCGGCTCAAGGACTGTATTAAGAACACCAGCAACAATAAATTCAAATAGCATAATGCCAAAGAAGTTGAATCATCCCGCAACTGGTAGGTAAAACAAGGAATTATATTTTATCCAATTTGTTTATTTAGTCAACAACACACATACATATACGTGTAGGTAGGAACAGTTAGTATGGCATTAAATGTTTAAAATTTAAATTTTCGTTCGACTTAGTTTTTTGATGAAATATCTCTGAAAATATTTTTTTGTTCCTTTTTTTTTTTTTGTTTATTTTTATGTTTGTAGGTAGATAAGCAACAACACATTGACCAATATTAATTTCTCATTTAAAAACCCATGTTTTGTATATTTTCATTTAACAATTTAAAAAGTTTTCGGAAGTTCTTCTCAATTTTGTTTGTTTAGCCCAATAAAAATTGCAACTTTATTCTCTCTCCCTCTCTTTCTCTTCTTCACCCATTTATCTTCCATTTTATTCCATAACACACTCACTAAAACTGGCTTGGATTTACTTCAATAACAACACACCGTCAACAACAATAACAATATCTACAGCAACAACCACCAATACGGCGCTAGCAACTTCAATGAACAGTTTGACACCAACAACGCCATCGCCCTCCGCTGTCGCCAACGCAATAGCAACACTAACAAACTCGGGCCTGTTGGCACCTGGTGGCAGTGGTTCTGCTACCAATTTAACTGGTCTCAGCAGCATGCTTGGTACTAGTACTGGCGGCTATCTGAATAGTCTTAGCACAAATGAGCTTATGAGCCTGGCCGCTTTTGTCGCTGCCAAGGGGCAAGGAGTCGGTCCGGCACCATCAACGCTCACATCAGCACTGGCAGCGATTAGCGGTAGCAGTAGCGGCAGTGCTGTTAACACTGCTACTACTAAAATTAGCGTTGGCGGCAGTGGTGCTAGTGGCTCTGGTGGTTCTGGCTATTACCAGCAACCGCAGGCAGGTTCAAATATCAATATGGCGGCGTCTTTATTGGCGCAGAGTAAGTCGAGTAATGTTGGTAACAACAATAAAAAAACGCTTAACTAAGTATTTTTGTTTTTCAATATTATTTTATTAGATTTTGCTCTAACTACCTAGTACATTACTACAATAGAAGTCAATTTAACATACTACTACCGTATTCTATGAGAAATATGTGTTGTCATTTTTTCTAGCTGTCTTGTTGCTAATTTTATGTTGTTGTTGCTTCTTCTAACGCTCATTTCTCCACAAACATAAAGATAATAATAAAAAAAAATATAAACAAATATATTTTTATAGGGCTGCATTGCATTGTTACATTGCATCATTGTCTCATAGCCTGCATATATTAATTTTTCTCTTATGTTATGACGCGTAGTGCCGAGTGCGTATAGTAGACTTATCCACATAATGTATTTTAAATTTATAACGTTGTGGTACTATTTAAAGCTATGTGGTTAACTTATTTGATAGCTTCATTGCGAAGTTCAACAGAGGGGTACGCCATAAAAATTTTATGAAAAATATTTCCAGTATCTCGGTCACAGAAATTAGGTAAACGAATAAAATATTTTATTAAACGTAAAAATGCTTTCTAATATGATAACCTCAGTTCACTTAGAAGTTTGAATCATGGATACTTTACGAAGGCCAATCAAAATGGACACGCATGATCGAAAGTGAATCAAGATTTATGTTGCTTGATTGTGCATTTATTTTGGTTTTCTTTATGAGCACGAAAAATATAGGTTGCTTTGTGTACGTTTATTTATTTTTATGTGCATACCTACATATGTAAAGGTCCACAACGCACACGCTATACTCGAACACAACCGTTCACCTCATGCATCAAGAACGATTTGAAATTGGCCCTCCGAATACGGAGTGCGCTCGCTCTCATAACCTAACCTTCTAAGTGAACTGGGGTAATAACAATATTTACTGTAATTTGGAGTTAACAATTACTTACATTAATACACTGTGAAGTGTTTAGAAGATATAAAAGTGAATATAATTAGTTCTGACACCGAGTATGCACAGGCCATCCGGTCGTAGATAGTGATACCAGTAAATAAAATTGTATGAAAGATTTCTTTAAACATATTTTAAATCAATATACATTTTTGGTCTTGACATGCATTATTAAGTTTTACATATACTTTCATGACGGAACTGATAAAAGAAAACAACTGAATATGCTACCTTGTTTTATAATACCATAACTGGTTATATTAAGTTAAAAACAAGTAAGAAAATTACAGTCGGGCGTAACCGACTGTAAGAGGCCATGTACCAGTACAAATTTCCAAACCTATTAAGGATCTAAATCCTTTCGTAACAAACACATTAAATGCAACCCTAGCTTATACAACAAGCAGTGGAAAACGAAAATGTAGGAAATTAATAACAACAAGGAAATTTCAGTCGGGCGTAACCGACTGTAAGAGGCCCTGTACCAGTTCAGGTCGCCTAACAAACACATTAAATGTTTCCCGAGCTTATGAGCAAACAAATGACCACTTCTCACTGCGCGAATATGAATGAAAAGAAAAGGGGGGTCGTTAAAATTCAATTGCTTATAAAATCGCCATTTATTATCCGATTTTGATGAACTTCTTGGATTTGTGCTTAGAGGGACGACATCTTTATACTGGTATACTTTTTTTTGTGCCGATTTTTAGCCTTGGGGATAAGCCACGATTGAAGGGATAAAGACCGCATAGCTGAAAGAGCTCAAGGTCATACAAAATGCGCCTATCAAAAGTGATTCGAGGATTAAAAAAAGCGCTGGCACAAGTGTAGTATGTATAAGGGTGATTATTTTGTAGGAAATAAAATAGATATGGATGAATACATTCTTTCGAGGAAATTGAAACGTTATATTATTTTTAACAAACATTGACAGTTGCGATCAAAACAATAGTACTGACATATCTTTTTTTAACCCAAATGGTTTATTTAATCCGTTTGCTTTCTTTTGCTTTTCAATGTTCTATGTTTTGCATTTTTCATCACATGTTATGGCGTCAATCAAAATAATAGTAACGGATTCAACAATTCAAATGTGGCCATTTTTTTTTTTTATGTATAGTTGAGTTTACATAACTAAATCTGTTAAAAGCTATATGAGCAGTACTCTTTTTCCTCCGATAGTTTTGAAACTTAGTTATTGCATTGTGCACAAGAACAGTTCCAATTTCGGGGAAATTCACCGCAAAGGGGTTAATTGAAGCGTCAAAGATTATGTAGGCAACATTTTTAATGAACGCCCAAAGTAGATAATTCGCCACTGTACCGTTTAAGTTCTTCAACAAACCACTTATAATTGTAGTGGTCTTCTATGTACAATTTCCCAAAATATCCAACAATCAAGCTATCAAAAGCAGAAAATATTACTTTTTGGAGAATTCTTGACCTTTAAATTAGATATGCTTGCTTCATTTTTTTTGAATTATATTTAGGTACTGTTTAATTATGTTTGAAGGGTATGAAATCTTCTGTTATACCAATTTTTTTTTACTTAACCAATTTATAGTGAATGATAAATTTATCGTACTATACGAATTTTATTTGAACGATTAACTAATAACTTGTCCTACGCTTTACTCTCTTATTACACGCAACTGCTTTCTTCCTTACTCTCCTGCGGCATCAGTGGGTATGACCAATTTTGGAAATTCTCTCGGTGGCATGGGTATGGTTGGATATGCGTCTGCAGCACCGCGCCCGAATACTTCCGGTGCCGTTAGCGGCGCTAATAGTCCTGGAGCAAAGATGAATACTGTTGTCATGGAAAAATTGCAAACGCTAATTGCTGCGCATCCCGAGTATCTGACGAGTGGCATACCAAACCATGTAATGTCGCAAATATTTATGCAGATGAAGGTAAAAAAAATTATACACATATAGATAAAATTTCCCAACATTAGTATATACTACAGCCCTGCACGAATTATTTGAAAGTTGATACGAATTCATTCGTGCAGAGCGCTCTAATAAATTACACAAAAGACCTTTTCATGTATGCTTCAAGGTAGAGTTGATTTTTGAGCCTTGCGCGTATAAATTCAATTTATGAAACAATTGTATTTGCGCAAGAGTCTAGTACGTATATAACAGAATTTACATATTTACCTTTGTCTGCAGAATTATCCAGTAACAGTTGCGAATACGGTAACTGTCGCAGTGCCCAACTCGATGCAGCAAGAAGAGGACGAGGCGGATTATGAGGAAATAGGCGTGGCCGAGACCTACGCAGAGTACTGGCCAGCGAAATGTAAGCCCAATTTAAAATATTCGAAATAATTTTTCATTATATTTATAGTTTTTACTTGTCATTTGTATTATCAGTGAAACTTGGCAAAAAGCATCCCGATCCAGTCGTCGAGACAGCATCACTATCCTCTGTCGAACCGAGTGACGTCTACTATAAGCTGGCTATGCCGTCGGAGACCATTAACAGTGGGCAGTTGAGTGCTCTGCAGTTAGAATCCATTACGTACGCTTCTCAGGCACATGATCATCTGTTACCTGATGGAAGTCGGGCGGGTTTTTTAATTGGGGACGGCGCCGGTGTGGGCAAAGGTCGTACCATAGCTGGAATTATCTACGAAAATTACCTGAAGGGACGTAAAAAGGCGTTGTGGATTTCTGTGTCTAATGATCTCAAGTATGATGCAGAGCGTGATCTAAGTGACATTGGAGCTGGCAAGATTGATGTCTACGCTCTGAATAAGGTTTTTTTTGTTGATATTTTTCACTTACATAATATATTATAAAATGGCGACTTATATTTTGACAGTTCAAATACGCAAAGATCTCCTCAGACACGAATAACAACTGCAAGCGTGGTGTCATCTTCAGCACGTATTCTGCACTTATTGGTGAATCAAATAATAAGACTGGTAAATACCGCTCCCGCTTCAGACAGTTGCTGCAGTGGTGTGGCGAAGATTTCGAAGGTCTGATCGTATTCGATGAATGTCACAAGGCCAAGAATCTGTGCCCCGTCGGTTCGGGGAAGCCTACCAAAACAGGCCAAACTGTGTTGGAGCTGCAAAAGAAATTGCCAAAGGCTCGTGTAGTTTATGCGTCTGCGACAGGTGCTTCTGAGCCAAAGAATATGGCTTATATGGTGCGTCTCGGATTGTGGGGACAGGGCACAGCATTCGCTACGTTCAATGATTTCATCACAGCGGTGGAAAAACGGTAGGATGTGTAAAATAGTTGCTACCTTTAGATTGGATCAACTTTAAATATATTTCTACTTTCAGCGGTGTGGGTGCAATGGAGATCGTGGCCATGGATATGAAATTGCGTGGCATGTACATTGCTCGTCAGTTGAGTTTTAAAGGTGTTACTTTCAAAATAGAGGAAGTGCCGTTAAGCAAAGAATTCCGCAAGATTTACGATCAATCCGTCGAACTGTGGGTAGAAGCAATGCAAAAGTTTACCGAGGCTGCGGAGCTTATTGATGCAGAGAGTCGCATGAAGAAGACTATGTGGGGTCAGTTTTGGTCATCACATCAACGATTTTTCAAGTACCTCTGCATTGCAGCTAAAGTCAATCACGCTGTAAAGGTGGCACGAGAAGCGATTAAGTACGGCAAGTGTGTCGTCATTGGTTTACAATCGACGGGCGAAGCACGTACGCTAGAACAACTGGAGAAGGATGATGGCGAACTCACCGACTTCGTTTCGACAGCCAAGTACGTTGAAAAGCAACTGAAAATCTGATTAAATAAATATCTAAAATGTCTTTCATGCTTACAGAGGCGTCTTTCAATCGTTTGTGGAGCGACATTTTCCAGCACCAGATCGAAATCGCATCAATCGCATTTTAGGGCTTTACGATGCTTTTGATAAAAAATTTGACATCAAGTCTCAGTTGACGTCATCCAATAATAATAACAACGACAGTAAACGAAAGTCATCACGGAGCGCTGAAATAGTTTCCAAGAAGGCGCGTAACAATTCGTGGCAGGACGATGAGAGTGACAAAGATGATGACGAGGAGGAGGCGGTAGCAGCACGTCATCGTGCTCGTAATAGTGACGATTCCGATTTCAAGAATTCCAATTCAGAATCAGAAATGTCCGATGGCTCCAACGTCTCAGACAGGTCCTCTGACTTCAATCCATTCTTTAGTGGATCAGATAGTGACATAGATCCATGGGTAAATGCGCGTAATAAAAAGGGAAAGAAAACGAAATCAAAGGCAAAGGAGCCCCAAAATCGTACCAGCAAAGAACAGTCTGTAGCTGCAAGTAATGTTTCGACCTCCACGTCATTAAGCGCAGCCAAATCAAAGAGATCGGCACAATCGACGCAGGACAAAATACAGGATTTGTTGCAAAAGAAACAGGAGCTCAAAGGGACAGTTACACAGATTGGCGTTAATGGTATAAAAATGAACTATGGTCCACCGCCAAAAGATGCCATTGAGCGTGCATGTAGCATGAAGGAAGAATTGCTGCGCAAGATCGAAAAGCTGGGCTCGAGACTCCCACCAAATACGCTAGACCAGCTGATCGATGAGCTGGGTGGTCCGGAAAATGTTGCCGAAATGACAGGTCGACGAGGACGTGTAGTGCAGTCAGACGATGGCTCAATACAGTATGAATCACGTTCGGAGCAAGATGTGCCACTCGAAACACTCAATATTACTGAAAAACAACGCTTTATGGACGGCGATAAAGATGTTGCAATAATCTCAGAGGCAGCATCCAGCGGCATTTCACTGCAAAGTGACCGTCGCGTTTACAATCAACGGCGGCGTGTGCACATAACGCTTGAATTGCCCTGGTCTGCAGATCGCGCTATTCAACAATTTGGACGTACGCATCGATCCAATCAAGTAAACGCGCCCGAGTACATTTTTCTTATCTCCGATTTGGCCGGCGAAAGACGTTTTGCTTCAACAGTGGCCAAGCGCCTAGAATCGCTCGGTGCATTGACACATGGTGATCGACGCGCTACCGAGACACGCGATCTTTCTCAATTCAATATCGATAACAAGTACGGCCGCACGGCGCTTGAAACTGTGATGAAGACTATAATGGGTTATGAGACGCCGCTGGTGCCGCCGCCGACTGATTACGACGGCGAATTTTTCAAGGATATTGCCGGTGCGTTGGTTGGCGTGGGCATTATAGTAAATAGCGAATCAAATCCGGGTGTACTTAGTTTGGATAAGGACTATAATAACATATCCAAGTTTTTGAATCGCATATTAGGCTGTCCAGTTGAGCTGCAAAATCGACTGTTTAAATACTTCACTGACACAATGACGGCAATTATTGATCAGGCGAAACGAGGCGGACGCTTTGATTTGGGCATAGTCGGTGAGTGTGATGATTAACAACAAAACCAGACCAACGACTCGATTACAATTGTTTGACTTTACAGATCTGGGCGCAGCTGGCGAGAATGTGACGCGCGTGAAGTTAGTGCGTTTTATGAGGAGACATGCAACTGGCGTTGCGCCTACCGAGTTGCATACGGTGCGCGTTGAGCGTGGCATGATCTGGCAGGAAGCAATTGAGAAGTGAGTGAGAAAAAAAAGGAGGAAAATAATGTGAATGACAGTAAGAGAGAGGGAGATAGTCTAACGTATTGGGTGATGTTTCGTTTAAACATACATCTTCGCCGCTGTATTTCATTTCAAACTATTTGAGAAATCATATTTCAACACAGTTGCTGCTGGATCTTTAAATGCATATTACTCATTGCATTTTCTTCAATATTTTTTTTGCAGATATGAGGATCTTTTCAATGATCATGAGGGCTTCTATTTATCGCATCAGTTGCGCAACAATAAACGCACCGCAATACTAGCCATCGAGATTGAGCAACCTGCGGCACACCAACAAAAGGATTCTGCAATAAGCGATAAAAAGAAGAAGAACAAAAGCAAGAAGGAAATTATGTGCCAGATTTATAGACCCAACACAGGTTTGCAAGTGCGTCATGAATCTCTAGCGGAGATTGAAAAGAAATACAAGAAGGTTAGCAGCGAAGATGCCGAAAAGCACTGGTCCGACCAATATGACTCGTCGGTTCAAACATGTTCACATGCCTACTGGAACGGCAACTGTCGCAATGTTGCCGTGGGCAATGATTGCGAGGTGAGTTATAAAGTTAAAGAAAATACAATCCATTTTTTAAATATATGCAAATATTTTAAATTTTAGGTCGGTTTGCGTCAGCGTCTCTATCACGTGCTCGCTGGTTCTGTGCTGTCAGTGTGGACACGCGTGGAGCATATACTGGCTATGCGCAATGCCAACAACAAAATGCAAGTCATTCGCATGAAAACCACTGAAGGCGAGAAAATTGTTGGCACGCTTATACCAAAGTCATGCTATGAAGTGCTTATACAGGATATGCATGCCGACTCGGAAAAGAAGGAGGAGTTGCAATTCTAAATTCAGAACATCTTTACTATTGCAAGTAATGGTTCCTCTTTTATATTAATAAACCATAGCGATGCAATCGGAAAATATTTTCAGTAATAATATTGTTGATTAATCAGCCGAAAACACACTTACGAACATACAAACACAAGAAGAATGACCGCTTCATCCAAGTGTTCTCGACTTCGACTTGCCCTGTAACTAGTCTAGGAGTCTATATTTGAATCATATATATTTAAGTGTCTGAGTTTTGTGGTCTGATCTGTAGGATATTTTAATAGGAGTCAGTCACGTTAAGTTTCGTGTTTCTAGAAAATGGTATTTTTTCTTTAATCAAGGTCTTCAAAAGAAAGCCGATTTGTGTGGCTACCTTTTATATTGGGTTTGGTTCCTTCAGTTATTTATTTTGAAGCGGGGAATAGGAGAGAGTCTAATTCTCTACATTTGTCTTCGAGCTACTGGTTCGTTCTTTGACCCACGGGTTTTGGTTTGGCTCAAGTGGTTCAAGTTAATATTATTAATTAAATTACTTTTTTTTAAATTATTTGTTAAAAGATGAAAATAAAGGATTCATAGTCTAAAACGTCGAGATGAGAATCACAGTTTTTGTGTCTTAGCACCCATAGCTTCATCCAAACTGGATAAATTCGTAAGATAGATATCCTGAATCTGTTTGATTTTTTTTTAGCTTCGTAATGTTCTTCCCCGCATTTGTAGTGATTGCAACATTATACTAATGTACTGAACGAGCGCTTCTACTTCCGAGTTGAAAAGCCAAAAAATTCGATTGCTTAGTTCAAATTTATTTAGATTCAATAATCATGTTTAACCTAATTTATAAGCATCGCACAAGCAATGGAGGAAGCAATGCAAAAAAGACGGCGAGAGTCCACACAATCAAGAATTACCTACCGCAGATCTTTTGTGCATAAGAGATTCAATATAATTGGGGTAAATTTGGGGTAACATTTTTTTGACTAATACTAACTTTTTCGGGAAATACTTCATACAGTCGCTAAGCTTTGTGAGTATTAAAGGAGCTTGTTTTTCCTTGTCGCTTTATTTTTTCTACAACAATTCATTTAATAAGCGATCAATTGTATAAATCTGCTGAAAATACGTCTTTCAGCGGTTAAACCTCCATACAAATTATGTGCTTTGTTCATGTAGTAAATGTCAGGACACACAAGCAATTTACATCGTTTGAAAGGCGATATCACGTGTTTTGACTTCATTGTACTTTCGATGATTTTTTTTTAGGTGGATGAAGCTTTATAAAAAATACACCAAAAAAGAACTTTTGCACGAACCCAATAACATTGAACATTAATTCCAATGTTCAATGTTAACAAGGAACACAATTCATTTTATAAAAAAAAAAAAAAAACAGAACATCTTTATCGTCCTTTTTGTATTTCAACTGAACTACTATGGTAATGACCAATATTTGACATTGTGGTATCACTGCGTTTTTTTTTTTTTTTTTTAGTTTTTTACCATAATTAAATTATACTGATTTAAGCCAAAAATATAAAATTACTAGCTGAAACCGCGGCTTTGTCCGGATGGATTCCAGGATATGACCAATTTTGTTTATGGCTTATATGGGCGGTGGGTTAACGCCCCAACCAATTTTGACCGAAATAGGTACGATTAGTTCTCCTTATCCCATTAACGAGTATTCTAAATTTCATCTCTGCACCTCAAAAGGATTCGAAGATATGACTAATTATGTTTATAGCTTATATAGGCGGCGGTTTAACGGACCAAATTTTATCTTTGCGCCTCAAATGGATTCGAAGATATGACGAATGTTGTCTATCGCTAATATGGGGGCGGGGTATCGGACCAAACTTATCAGGACTACTTCTCCCTACCCCATCAACATATCTATCGAATTTAATCTCTGTACCTCAAATCGATACAAATATATGGCAATTTTTTTTTCGCTTATATGAGGGGTTGGGGCAACGCTCCCTTTAAATATGTCAAAACGTAGTTTATATAACAAAATTCATACCAATTGGTTTAGTGGTTTAGACGTAAGAGAAGAACATACATCCTTACATCCAAACTTTTACATTTATAATATTAGTACGATTAACATAAAACTTTTACATTTTTTATACGTCTTAAAGTGCGCGACAATTTTTTCAAAGATTCCGTAACGTAAGTGTATGGTGGGTTTATATGAAGTCTACCCCAATAATGTGGGGATACGTTCCTTGATAAGAAGGCAGAATATCGAATTTTAAGCTGATATCGCAATTAAATAAGTTATTTTGAATCACAAAAGTGGGTGGTTGGTGTGTGAAGCGACGGTCCAAAAGAAGCCATTACATCAGTTTTAAAGCTGATATTGTTTTAAGTTTTTCATACAAAATCACATAAGAGGGTGGTGCGGTTTTAGAGGGCTTCTCCAAAAACTGGTGACGTATGATTAAAATTATTATTTCGGTATATGCAAGATTTAAAATTATTCAGACCACTGAGTCATAAATTGCTGGTTGGTTTAACTTTCGAGAATCTGTTCTTGTCATCAACTGAAAATTCTCAAAGGGTTGAGATCTGGAGACTGTACTGGCCATTCCATTGGCGAGTTTACTTGTATGCTTTGCTTTATCATCCATTTAGAATGTACAAATCATTATATGGCTCATAATTTTCTCCATTGTAAGAGAAACGCGCCCAAATCGAGATGCTGGATCCACTGTATTAATTTGTTTTACATGTAACTGTACTCATCCCTTTCTCATTGCCGGGCGGCTTATCAGGGCTGCAGATGTTGATATTGAGAAAGATTGTTGGTGAGTGCCAAATGAGTATTTCAGCTTCGAGATAGACTTTTCGTTGTGAATTAAGATTTTTTATGAGATCTCTCTTCGCAGTGCAATACATTTCTCTTCGGATTGCAGCATTACCGATCAGCCAAACTTTAATTCGATTTAGAACAACTTATGAAATCTTGCGGCAAGTTTATTTATACTAAAACATAATGTATCTACGACTGCTATTTTGATCGACGCCAAATGAGAGCATGTAGAAAAATTAAAAACAAGGAACATTTAAAAGGAGTAGGTATAATTCAATATAAAGTCTCAATAGGGAAGAGTTGAGTATAGAAATTAAACGGATTATATAAGTTATTTGGGGAAAGCAGAATATTTGCGGTAAATGGCACTATTATTTTTTTGACCGCAGCTATGTGTACCAATTCTCAGACAGATATTGCGTATGGATACACTCAAATTAGAAACCATTAGAATCGCTTTCTGAAAGCCCTGTTCATAATGTTGCCATCATTATCGGTTCAACCTTTTCTGAAATTATCACGGACTAATTGACAGACAGACAAGAAATTTAAGAAAAACGATTGGGTTTTGGTAATTTTGAAATAACCTTAAACATTATGATGAAGTAATTTATTTTAAATTACATAACGAAACTTACATTTTCATTTGTATAGATTATACCGCGCAAATATCATAACCAGCGATCGCAACAATACTTTAGAGAATTCCTTTCGAAGGTAGCCTGACAATTTAAGCGCATTCAATTGGACGGTTTGTATGTCGATATTAGACAATACAATGTTCATTTTTGTATATATAGATAATTAAAGAGTATTTAAAGGAATGGAGTCATACATACATATAATTGCATCCTCAAGAAAAAGTTCTAGATATATCTAGAGACATCATTTGAAAACAGTCAGACAACACCGTAGAGACTTGATTAATTTTAAAAGCGTTATTAATTTTAATAATTCAACTTTGTTATTTTATAAATTTATATATAATTTGTTTCCTACTAATTTAATTTTTTTTTTAATCTACAACTATTGTTACGATGTAAAAATAAAAGTGTTTAGCAATATAAGGTGGCTTCAATGCAAAAAAGAAAAAAATATTAAAAAGATAAAACTGAAGAAAAGATAAACAAAATTAAGAACTAAGAAATTAAGTTAAATAATCTTCTAAAAATGAAACGCTTATCTTAAATGGACTTATCTTTCCTTTATTTTTTAATTAATTAATTTAGATTATTTCATAATTTAGCATGTAAGTCAAAGTTTAAGTTAAGTTAAATATGAAATAAAATTAAAAAATTAATGCAAAAAAAAAATCATTCAAATGCGCATATAAAAAAACCATTGTTTAATTGATGGAACAAAAAAATTTAATAGCTTTCAGTGGCGGTGAAAACGGTTTTCAAATGGTATTCAGTCTTTGAGCAACTCCCATTGCGCGCGATTGACACGTAAACTTTGACTATCGTAAAATAAAACATTCAGTGATATCACCGTTATCAAAACGTCCAATTAAACTACAATAAAGTTCGTTTGAAATAAATAAAATACAAAAACAAAACGAAAAATATTCTCAGACATCCCGTTCTAAAAAGACTCTGATAAAAAAATTGCACAAAAAACATCGCCTAATAAGATAGTGCCGTTTTTTGATCTTGCACAAAAAGAAAGAAAAGTGACAAATGTAGGAGTATTTCCAACATTCAATATATTGAGCTCTTTCTGTAGCAGAAATTCTAGTAAGTACTCACCCCTTTTATTTGTGTCGGTGCTTCCCCACACAAGGTTGTGTGCATTGGCATCGCATCCAATTAACAGCGGTAGATTTTGCGATAGGCAGTGTTGCACCAGTCCCTCCATCTCTTTGGTTGGAGGTTCTGCCTGTTCGCCTGGAAGGTACCCAGTCGCGATCACCACCTCCCGTAATCCTCCGCCGATATCCAGTTTAAGTTGGATGGCGACCAAGTCTTTCGTTAAGAATTCTGAAAGACAAGTGTATGTAATATCCTTTCTCAGTAAGATACATGTTCTTGGTTTGTCAGATCTGACGTCCCAAATTACCTGTGTGTGTTGAGTGCCTAGGCCTCTTATACCTCCTTTATAGATCCAGGGTTCCTGGATCAACACTAAGCCCAGGTCCAGCCTGGCGGTCAATCTAGCGATCACAGCTGATGCTGCTTTCGCATGGTGGAGATTGACCTGTGCTATGATAGTGTTTGTTGTCATTTTATATTAAGGGGCTCATAGACCCATCGCCCTCGTCTGGAAGGGAGTCAGCCTCCTCTTCCGACATCGGCGTATCGTCGTACAGGGATATTATCCTTGTATCCTCCAGCGAGTCCAGCTCGCCTGGGAGAAGGTCGATCTCCGACTCCCTCTCGGGTGGTGCTTCGCGAACTGCCTGCACCTCAATGGGCGACAGCTCGCTTGCGACCGTGCCCGTCGGGTCGGTTGCTTCAACCTTTTCTTTCTTTTTGTGCACGTGCACAGCGACCTTACCAAAACGGTAGTTTATTCTGCTACCTCGACTTTGGACAGCCTTCATGGACTGCTCATCTATGCCTATAGTGAGCAGCTTGCCGGTACCCGACTCTTTGCATCCGCCGCTTTGTTATTTTTCAGCTTTTCAATAACCGAATCGACGTCGTTATAGTCCGGTGGCTCTACAATGTCATTTCTCTATCGGCGAAATTGTGCGCTTCATCGCCTTCGACTAGGTTAGAAAAATGACTCCTTCATAATCTCAGTGATTGCTGTTCATCCGTAACCATATTTATGTTTTCATCTTA
Source organism: Leucophenga maculata (assembly GCA_035044805.1). Taxonomy (NCBI): domain Eukaryota; kingdom Metazoa; phylum Arthropoda; class Insecta; order Diptera; family Drosophilidae; genus Leucophenga; species Leucophenga maculata. The sequence continues at coordinate 80,773 of JAWNNP010000002.1, read as the reverse complement.
ACAGAAAGTTACTCTGGGTTTAAAACGTTCAGTCAGACGCTTGACCTTATGATAGAATTTTCGAGTTTCATTTCAGTCACGTAACATCTGGAACATGCGGCATGCACTACGCTGATCCTAGTGCGTACCTTGACTGCGACAAGATAGTGGACCGAGTCAATGTTGGGACCACGTAAGTTTCGCTCGTCCAACACACTCGATGCGTGCCTTCCATCAATCAGAACATGATCTATTTAGTAGCGTGTAATTTGGACTCTCTGCTTTATTGGAAGTAGTGTCGTGAAGGCTAAATTTTCCGAAGGTTGGGCCAACGATTGTTTGCTTCCCAATTTGGGCATTGAAATCGCCAAGCACGATTTTGACATCGTGCCTGGGACAGCGCCTTTCCAAGCAAAATAAATCACATCTCTGATCTTCATTTATTTATAATTCCCTAGATTTTGCGAATATGGTTTCCTAACCTCACGAGTTTCCAACTAGATTAATTTAAAATGCACGAGGGTAAAGTTCATGGATTTGCAAATCCATCTTCAGCGTTGCTACCTTATAGATGCATGAGCACTTGGCTTACGCAAAATTATCGCTTTTGTTCTGCTAACTACACAGTGTACAGAAAGGATCGCTTTAATGGATGAGATGGCGACGTAGCAAGTATTATAATCAATAAACTAAAACATAAGAAAATTTCCAATGTCTATACTTACCTAATTGAACAACACAGCTAGCCCGTCAGAGTCTGTCGCTTTGTTTTTCTTCAGCTTTTTAATAACTGAATTGACCTCGTTATAGTCCGGTGACTCTACAATAGTGCCATCATTAAATGGTGGTTCCGGTGTCATTTCTCTATCGGCGGAATTGTGCGCTTCATCGCCTCCGAGTAAGTTGGAAAAATGACTCCTCCATAATCTCAGTGATTCCTATTTATCTCACCAGATTTCCAGATTTCTGTTAGATGTTTAACCTTTTAATAAAATATTCAAACGCACGGCTTTCTTGCTCATTTCAATGGCATCGAATCAATGATTGCTTCAATGCAACAAAGCATGATGAATTTCATGACATTCATGCAAAACACAATGCAAGAAATGATGCGGAATCAAAACACTCTGATTCAGATGCTTGCAGCCCAACAAAGCAAATAATGTCTTGCTTAAAAATAAATATATGTCTCTGGAATGCCAATGGTGTTTCCCGACACAAAAAAGAGCTCGTAAATTTTCTCGAAGTAAGAGACATTGATGTATTGCTTCTCGCAGAAACACATCTTACGAATAAATACAACTTCAAAATTCCAGGGTATGCGTTCTACTCCACGAACCATCCAGATGGCAAAGCCCACGGCGGAACTGGTATACTCATAAGAAGTCGTATTAAACACCATTCTCTACAGATATTTGCAACCAATTATCTCCAAGCCACCTCAATAAATGTTCAAACAAAGTTTGGTAGTGTAACACTATCGGCAATTTATTGCCCTCCAAGGTTTACGGTATCTGAAAAACAGTTTCTTGAATTCTTCGACACTCTAGGTGTTCGCTTTATAGCCGCGGGAGATTATAATGCCAAGCATACACATTGGGGCTCAAGGCTTTCAAACCCCAAAGGAAAGCAGCTCTACAAAGCAATTATAAACACCAAAAACAAGCTTAACTATGTCTCGCCCTGTACTCCAACATATTGGCCTACAGATTCGATGAAAATCCCAGATCTCATTGATTTTGCAATAACACGAAGAATCTGCTGAATCTCTTGCAGATCTCTCATCGGATCATTCTCCAGTTCTTTTTAGTTTACTGGAAAAACCTCAACTGAAAGAGTATCCCAATAAACTCACCTCACAAAAAACCAACTGGCTCAAATATAAAAAGTATATAAGCAGTCATATCGAGCTGAACCCAGCAATAAGTAACGAAATCGATATTGAAAACTCTGTCAGTGCCCTGAGTTCTGTTCTCACTGCTGCAGCTCAACACTCCACACCACAACCATCCACAGCCAATTCGATGAACCACAGTATAACCAACAGTCACATTGAACTGTTAGTTATGACGAAACGGCACTTAAGAAGGGAATGGCAGTGTCATAGATCTCCAACCTCCAAGCACAATCTAAGAATTGCTTCACGTGAGCTAAGCAAAGCTCTTAAACTCGAGGAAAAACTCACTCAGAGACGATACATCGAACGTCTTTCCCCAACAAGCTCAAAGTTTCCCCTGTGGAAAGCGCGTGCAGACATTAAACCACCAGCTATAGTCTCTACACCCATAAGAGACCACACTGGAAAGTGGGCACGCACGGACATAGAAAAAGCGGAAGTTTTTGCAAACCACTTAAGAACTGTTTTTCAGCCAAATCCGTCAACAAACGCTTTTGTTCTTCCCTCTCCTTCGAACACGAACTACTCTGAACCTCTCAGAGTTCACACCCACGAAGTTCATAAAGTGATAAAAGCCCAGCTCAATCCCAAGAAGGCTGCAGGTCATGATTTAATTTCCCCAAAAATGATCATGGAGCTTCCCAGTCCAGCTGTGACATATATCACAAAATTGTATAACGCGATTTTTAAATGCGGATATTTTCCAACTCAGTGGAAGAAATCGGTCATAGTCATGATACCGAAACCCGGAAAGCACAAAACACAGGCTGCGTCATATAGACCCATAAGCCTACTATCCTGCCTATCCAAACTGTTCGAAAAGTTGGTTCTTTTAAAAATCAACTCACACATGCAGAACGTTATTCCCACCCACCAATTTGGTTTTCGTGAAAACCATGGCACTATCGAACAAGTAAACCGAATAACCTCGGAGATTAGAACAGCGTTCGAATTTCGCGAATACTGTTCCGCAATCTTTCTCGATGTAGCCCAAGCATTCGACCGCGTTTGGCTTGATGGACTTAAGTATAAAATAAAAGTATTGCTTCCCCAAAATACTCACAAAACTCTAGAATCATACCTCAGCAATAGAGTATTCACGGTACGTCAGAATGACTACATAACACAGGAGTCTGAAATCAAAGCTGGAGTACCCCAAGGCAGCGTTCTCGGTCCTATGTTATATGTTCTATACACATCAGACATACCAACGGATCACAGACTTACAATATCCACATTTGCTGATGACACAGCCATATTAAGTAGATCTAGATGCCCAATACGAGCAACCAGACTACTAGCAGATCATCTCATTCTTCTCGAGGAGTGGCTAGCTAACTGGCGTATAAAAGTTAATGAGCAAAAAAGCAAACACGTCACATTCACTCTAAACAGAGGTACTTGTCCATCGCTGACTCTAAACAACATTGTGATCCCACAGGCCAATGACGTCGTGCATCTCGGTATTCATCTCGAAAGACGGCTCACTTATCGTAAACATATTGAAGCCAAAAAAACACAGATAAAGCTAAAAGCCAACTCTCTACACTGGCTCATAAATCCGCGGTCCCCCTTAAGCTTGGACTACAAATTGCTTCTTTACAACTCCGTAATAAAGCCTATTTGGACGTACGGCTCACAGTTATGGGGCAATGCGAGTTCCAGTAACGTGGATATAATACAAAGAGCTCAATCAAAAATACTTAGAACTCTCACCGGAGCACCTTGGTATATTCGCAATGCTAACATTCACAATGATCTTAACATCCCAACTGTTAAAACTGAAATAGATCGATTCAAGCAGACCTATGAATGTAAACTCAATTCTCACCCTAATCCACTCGCACGATCTCTAACACTACTACATATACAAACACGACTCAGGAGAAATGACCTCCCAGCCCTGTGATGTGCTCTTAGGGCCGCTGTAACTACATAAGTCTCCAACCGGGGGGCTTTGTGTAATACACAACTAGATTTAAGATTTGATAAATTATTGTTAGTCTCTTATCAAGAGAAGATTCAATAAAAAAAAAAACACATTTTAAAAAAAAAAAAATTTTACTGGCGTCTGAAAAGGATCTTCTGCACCCGCCGTTTTTCTTGATGTCGCTCTCTAACAGCTCGCGTTGCTCCCGACTGCAGAGTTCGCAGATAGGACGCGTTCTTCTCTGCAGTAACATTGCGGCACTCCTCGTCGAAGCAAGAATTAGTTATAGGGTTTGTATAACCAATGATCTCTTTGGAAGCAGTATCCATGGAGCAGGTAATATGTTTCCACTGCTCACATATATCTTGAGAAGACGGAGAGGTTTCCGGGAGCAGACGGGAGAGATAGTTTGAGAAGGCTTCGGTCTTTTCTGATTGCAGCTTGCCGACATCTAGCTTTTGTTGCATGTTGGGACGTGCAGCGTACACCACACTGAGCCTAGAGCGTACCTACGCTGTGATACGATAATGGTCAAAGTCGATGTTGGGACACGCTCGATGCGACAATCAAAACATGATCAATTTGGTAGCGTGTAATTTGAACTGGACTCAGCCATTTAGCTTTGTGGATGTTAAGGTGTTGAAATCTGGTGCTACTAACTACCTTGTTCTGACCTGCGGTGAAATCTATTATTGAAAGTAGTTTCGTGAAGGCAACATTTTACGACGGTTGGACCAAAGATCCCTTGCTTCTTAATTTTGGCGTAGAAATTTCCAAGCACGATTTTGACATCGTGTTTGGGACTGCGCTTGTAAAGACGTTCCAAGCGTTCATAGAATTTAACTTTAGCATCGTCGTCTTTCTCTTCCGTCGGGGCGTGCGCACAAATCAGACTTTTATTATATTAAAATATTTACCCTTCATGAGTATCGCTGCCAGGCGTTCGTCAACAGGCGTAAATCTGGAGACGAGGCTACGTATTTTCCTACTCACCACGAAACCGCATTCAAATTCGTGCTTACTCTTATGGCAGCTTTAGTAGATGTCACAGGATCCTTTTTAGATCAACCCGGTCCTATCCATCGTATTTCGTGGATTACAGTGATGTCAGCCTTGTATCTTTCAAGGACATCAACTAGCTTTGTATTTGCACCATCCATTTTCAGGGTGCGGCTGTCAAGGTGCATATCCATAAATCGCGGTCATATCGTTTGCGGGGGTCGTCATCATAGTGTTCTATCCAAGGCTCCCTTTTTTTTCATTGGAGTGGTTTTTTTCTTACGTTGGTGGGCCCCAAGCCCTGCTCGCCAACCCCTAATTAAGGGCGGTGTTTGTCACCAAAATATGAACTTCTTTATTTGACAAAAATTTTGAATTCCTGTTTCAAAGTTGGTTATTTTTCACAATCTTGGAAAGTGGCGTAAATGTTCGCCAATCACAAGCCTGGTTAACTACCCGACTCACCTGAAAGTTACCGACCCATTAGCTTGCTAGGTTGCTTCTCGAAAATATTTGAAAGCCTTAAGCAACGCCACATAGAACTAAATAACATTCTTCCAGTGAAGCAATTCGGGTTCAGAACTCAGCGTAAATGCATACATCTACTTCTCTAGCTTAAGCAATTTGTGAAGCAGGACATAGAATATAAAAAAATCGATTGGAATGGCAACATTGGACATTCAAGCTGCCTTCGACATGGTCTTGTATAATCGTTTAACGCACAAGCTTTTTATCATTAATACACTAGTTTGCTTTATAAAAAAAATTTAGGTTTTTTTTTTACTGTTCTAAACCTCCTTGGTGATAAGACGTTTTACTTAAATATAAATACGATTAACGCAAACAAAAAACAAAAAACTAAAAAAAACCGTATCGACAATTTCGCGTCAAACAAATATTAAACACAAAAAAATAACATAAAAAGTTGTCTCGGGCGCGAGCCCAACAAAACAACCATGCACGAACCACCTGATATAAACAATAACAAATCCAACAACGCACAAATATGTAGGTAAACCAAAATACATTGTAATCAAAAGAAACGACGACAACTCTTTCCAAAATGTATTACCCTTTATTATAAAAAAACCATTAACTATGCTTGCGGTGGGGAAGTCGAATCTTATAAAAAAACAAGAGACGGTTCTCTTCTTGTAAAAACCAAAAATAAACTACAAGCCATAAAACTACTTAAATTAAATATGATGACACACATAGAAAAGACGGCAACTGAACACAGGTCATTGAACTTTACAAAAGGAATTAAAAGTTCCCTTATTTATAAATTAATTAAATATTTATTATTATTTGAATTGAATTGAAATGGTTATTATATCCTTATACATTTTCGGTAAATGGGCGATTCTAAAAATCAGAAACAGACTTGAGAAATGTGTTTTTAATACTGCATCCTGCTTACTTTTAGGGGTAGCACTACTTTTTGAATGTCCATGTATGCTTGAATTCCAGATTTTTATTAAATCGTCAAGTGGATTTAAGATTTTCAAAAGATATGCTCGTGTCTTTGTGCAGCCAATGATAACGTTTATTGAGAAAGGTTATCTTAATACGATCACTAGCTTTTATTTGATTCAATTCACTTTATATAAATTCTTCTCATAATAATTGAGTTAAATGATGTACATATGTATGTGTTAGATCCAGAGCTCGCAAATAACAATTGACCGTTAATCGTTGTCCGTAAATAAGTCTCATTGACAGACGCATTGAGCAAAAAGTCAGAGATGAACCGTTCACTTCGTCTTTTAAGTCAAACGGTCTGCGCTCAACGAATAGCCGAAATTATTGTTTCTCTTTTGTTTCGGGAAGTCGTTGACTTTTTTGACGCGGGCGACGAAAAAAAAAGTCTTTTGCGTTTGTATGCGTTTGTGTGAATAACTTTCAGGTTACAGATTTTTTCCAACAGTTTAACGCAAAAGAGAGGGCTATCTGCTGACTCTCAATGTGCGAGCGCTTAATCGAATCGGTCTCTTCAAAGGGTTATTGAAAGACCGTAACACGCATAGCTCATCCGATAACACTCAACCGAAAACCAAAACGAAGACAAACGAAGTGTTCTGCTCAGAGCGAGAGCGAGTGTGCTTGAATTTTTCGGTTAACTGTTTGCGGTTCGGTTCGACCTCAAAGAGAAAAACGGTTAACTCTTATTTGTGAGCTCTGGTTAGATCGTTTCACGAGTAAGTTGATTGTACCCAGCCCAAGGGGTGCTAGAGCTCATGGGGGATCTATCATTTAATTTTCGTTTATTCTACCCACCGATGACGAAATTGTCTGCTTGTGTGTTTGAATCCTTAAAAGACATCAAGTTTTGTCGATACAAGTTTTTAGTACTATTATAACTAAGAATTTCCATTCCAAATTTTTTTCAAAACGGTGGATGTTGGTGAAAAAAAAATTGAGAACTTCAGATGTCAATAATCTTCTATGGTTATGGTATGACTTAACATTTCTTTAGATGTCGCTGGAAAGGTCCCTCTCAAATATCTTTTAAACGCGGAAAAAGTGAACTTGAAGAAACCAAACTGCTTAAAAAAGGAACTTTAAACATATACACACACATAAAACAAAAAATAAATGAAATTGGTGAATATAGCGACTTTAACAGTCAGCGCATATTATTGAAAAGATTTGAGCCACTCTCACCTTTATTATAAGTATTGAAAATTTAATTGCGAATGGTTGCTAACCAATTGATCATTCATAATGAAAAATAATGTGAAACTTAAACTTTGAATTTTTTCTTTTTCACAATATGGCGACTGGATTTGGCCATGTTGAATTAAGACAAATCGATTGACGATTTTTATTTCTTTGCACATATTTATATATTTTTCGTATCTTTTAAGTTTTTACAATTTAATAGTGTTGTGCGATATTGAACGCTTCCCTTTTCGTTCACCGTACCCGTACAGCTCTAACTTCATAAAGGTCAATAGGAATGAAGAAAATGTGTTTACAAAGCTGACCAGCACTTCGTGCAGCTTCTCTGTTTAAATGACAAATATCAAAGTGACGAAAGCTTACCAGCAACTCACAAAACTTCTAATATGAATTTTGTCAGGATATATTTGTATGTTACATTTGGTTTTATTCGACATGTTGCAATTTTTTTATAATACAAAATACAATTTTATTCTTTACATAATAGAAAGTATCTTTATGAAAGCCCAACACTACACATATTACAATCAATCCCATAAAGTAAATATAAAATAGAAAAGCTTGACAGTTAAGTCAACCGTTAAGGTTTGAATTTTAGCAGCATTCAATAAAATTTAGATAAGAGATTTACTGTATTACGTTTATACGACACATTTCATAAAATTGTTCATTGAATAAATTCACAAAATCACTGTTTATTTACATTTTCATGAATTGAAGTAAGAATAAATAGCAAAAATCTTCTATTTAATTTATAAATAAATATTAAATACTATTATATAATGCAGAGGACTCAAATTCACCGTGATGTTTCATTTCTTGGAAATGTGAAACAAAAGAAATTTGGCTCAAATTTAAAATTGGCGCGAACAGTGTCATACAATTTACGTTTGCAACACAACATCGTAACTATAAGGTGGCAATGTCACAAGAAATACATGGAATAGAAAAATATATAAGAAACGTAATCATGATGACTTGTACTTCAAAATCGTTTATACGCACAATTTTTTGACTTTTAATGAAATGATTTCATTAATAACTTCATGGTAATAACGTACTAACAAAGCGTTGTCAGGGTAGGAGATAATATCTCCGAACCCTTGATAACAAGAGAGGTTTCAGGCAGGGTGCTGCGCTGTCTTGCGATGTTTTCATTCTGCTGATGAAATATATCTTATGCTAGTGCACGTACATACAGGATATTGCGGCCTCGATCTTCCAAAAAGAAGTGATGCAGCTCGTATATGCGGATGAGATTGATACACAAGAACGGCGAGTCAGCAAGACGTTCTCGAAGATTGAAAAACAGTCTTGGCTCATGAGTGTAATGGTGAATGAGGACAAGACGAAGTACTTGGCGTCCTCTCGCCGTCATCGCGTTTTAGACCTTCTGTGATGATGGAAAATTTCATCTTTAATGTTGTAGAAAACTTCGTCTATTTTGGATCCGAAATAACCAGCAACAACAGCCTTACCCTGGATATTAGGCAAAGAATCACGCGAGCAAACTAGAAGTAAAGTGCTCTCTCGAAAGACGAAAATCAAATCAAGTCATAAAGAAATGGATTCTCACCTTAGTCAGCTTTTTGCTTTAATACGCCTCTCAAAAACATTTTGAATATAAAATGTTTTTTTTAGCAGATACGGCGTTCAGTTCTTGAGCAATATACATTCAAATAATTAATCATTTCATATGTTTTATTAACCTTTAACTAAATCAACTCGCAAAACACTAGTTGAATTTGGCATTCTCTGCTAACAGCAAAAGATTTTCGCATTTCGCTGGTGCCACCATGTCTAAAGATTTTGAAAGTCAATTTCGAACATAGTTTTTAAGAAGTTAGGCTGCTATTTGTGTTACGCAATTATTTTAACTGTAAGCAATAGTGTATTTTTTGTGCATTTAGTGAAACAATTGGCGACAATTTTACTTCGGTCAGGTGGCAACGACGAGAAATGAATTTCTCTAAGCGAAGAAGAGGAACACAAAAATTAATAGAAGAATATTCAGTAAAAATGTTAATAAATTAAAAGTCTTTCTAATCTCTTCTATTGCAAAGAGCCTCGCAAAAGGCATTTCTTATCAAACGCTTTAACAATATGTAATTTTTTGATTGCACTGCACGACGAATTGTTTGTTTACATTTTGAGTAGCCATTCACGTCCAACGAAAAAGTGAGCAAAACTGCTACAGTTACGAAGTTTTAGATTGGCGGGCAAACAATTTTAAACAACAATAAATATAGTTTAAAAAACTAAATAAAACAGTTTAGTAATCAATCAAACTAAACAAGGATGTTATGGATAAAGCCTCGGCCTACACCGAGCGTGCACGTCTGGTCATGGCTAATTGCTCAGCGGTTACTTTCAGGGTGGATTCGACCGGCCAGACATCACGTAGCAATCCTAACAAAACATTTCTTAAATACTTATCCCTCTTCACTACCTGCTTCCATCCAAGGATAGACATCTGTTACTCCGCCTAGGAGTGAAATGTCGTACTTTCCGATTTTGTTGCCAAAGATATCGGGATTTATTGTCCTAATCCCTGCGTGTCCCTCCCTACCATGGGTTGCAGTGTCCGTTACTGCAACCGCCCTATTTTCTCACATCACTTTTTTATCACTTCATCGTTGTCAGAATGACCACATTAAATGAGTTCACCACATATTTAAACTGGACTTACACACATTTAATAATTTTCTCCTATCACTTATAACTAGAGTATATAATGTGGAAAAAAAATACAATGTTCAAAAAAAAAAACCAAATTCACAAAAGAAAGTACATATAAAAAAAAAGAAAAACTTAAAATACAATAAAAAAAATTCACAAAGTAAATAAATAAACCAGTGCAACAATATAAACAATATCCTAGAAAATTTTCCAATTAATAATATATATCAATAGTACATCTGAGCAACTAAAATATTATTTATTCCAACCTAAGATCGGTAGGGATAAATTTTGTGCCGCTGTCAGCGTTTTGTATCTTTTCATTAGAAGACCTTATTGTTGTCGTTTGTTTCTACTGTGGAGATTGCCGTTTTTTTTTGAGTTACTGTATAGTTTAGCTTTGCCTACCTATTCCTCTCGATCGCTCTAAGACAAAGGGGCTAGCTTTTGAGCTGAGCTTAAAAGCTTGAGTATGCAATTTTTTTTTTTTTTTTTTTTTTGGTTGTTGTATTTCTGTTAAATAAGTTTTGGTTGTTGTTGCATTTATGTAAAATAATTAGCTTCTGTTGTTGTTGTAATTATGTCAAATTATTAGTTTCTGTTGCTGTATTTATTTTAGGTTACTCTTATTGGTTATTCTATGTCTCTAATAAATCAGCGCTTGACGGCTGCTCCTAATTCCTTGCCCTTCCTCTCCTTTACAAGGGCATTTCATATATTAATTTCATTAAGTTCTAAAAATTATATGCATTACTTGGTCTTCCTAACTTACTATTTAATAGACAAAAAAAAATTATATTTAAGATTCGGTAGCTTCTTCTTGTAGGTGATATCTTAATTTTACATTACTTGATCAAAAGGACATCGGTTCGCATATATGTAGGAATATTTTAGTTCATAAAAACCTGTGATACTCAAATAATACGCCGTCCGTCGACGTGAATATTGGTGTAGTTAGAAGCGACGAGGAGAACAATTCGGCTTCAATCTGCTCTTGTTGCAGACTCGTCGCTGCAGGTGACTCCGCGGAGTGTTGCTCCTTTCTGACCGCCAATCCTGGGCTGTCACCCCTTTAAATCTTAAGATCTCGGCTACCAGCTTCCCTTTATCTATGTCCGCCTTTGCTGCTGCCACTGAGTGCTTCCTGGTTTTTATTATTATTTATTTTATTTTGTTGTCGGCGGATTTTAGCGTTTAATCAGTTTGGTATATTGATAAAGTTGGTAATTCGCTCAAATTAGCTTCGATTTTGAACTATTCAAATTTTAAAACATTTATGCGCAATAGCACATTTTCCACTTTTTTTTTTATTTATTATTGTTGCCGGCGGGTTTTAGCGTTTAATCAATTTGGTATATTGATATAGTTGGTAACTCGCTCAAATTAGCTTCAATTTTGAACTATTCAAACTTAACAACGTTTATGCGCAATAGCACATTTTCCACTTTTTTTTATATATATATGACCGCACTTTCCAAGATTTAATCTTTTTGTAAATGTTTTAGTCACGTTTATCTTTTCGATATAATAGCGTATTTTGCATGGTCACAAAATATATTGTTCCGCGACGACCGTGTATCAAAAAGCCGACTTGCTTCTGCTATGTCTTTGGCTCAACTCCCTTTGACCACCTGCGTTTCTCTCTTTTATCACCTCTTCCAACTTCCATCAGGATCTCGTGCTGAGGTCAAATGAAAGTCATCTGTTCCGTTCCGGAAACATTTGCAGAGATCTGATTGGCCGAAGCACTAATAACATCTGATTATCCCGTTTTGAAAAAGAAAATCCCGCCACATTTTTGTTTTATTTTATAACGGGCCGATTTATCTTATCATTACATCCTTTTGTGCATACGCTTCGGTGAAATCCTATCAGGAGCTCATACAAGCAGATGACCGATTGCATTTTTTTGATTCCTCTTTCACTTGTGCTTTAATTACAAGCCTAAAGCTCAGCTTTCGCCGATGACGTCATGTCGTAGCTTTCGTTCTACTAGCGGAAGCTCTTGCTGTGTATATGTTGTTGTGGATTAAGTTCCTTTATTAAATAGTGTGTTTCAAAATTGTTGAGACAAATTTTAAATATTTAAGTTAATTTTTGTCCGTTACAATTTGCGACGCATTTTATGCAGACAACCAGCTAACCAATAAAGTTTTCGCACGTAACAAGGAAAAATAATTTTTTAATATAGGCAGAAAATATAAATGAACGAAAAATATTATTATTATTTTATTTATTTTCTTTTTCGTTCACTTACATTTTGCCTATATTAAAAATTATTTCACAACAATACTAATCTTTTTCGTTCATTTATATTTTCTGCCTATATTAAAAATTATTTCACAACAATACTTATCTTTTTCGTTCATTTATATTTTCTGCCTACATTAAAAATTATTTTTCGTGTGCAGCTGAACCGATTTCACTAATTCTTTTTTTATAATATTCCTTTAAGTACGAGGATGGTTCTTACGGAGAGAAACATTTAAAAAATTGCCTGAAAAAGTTTTAAAACAATACTCTTCATTTATATTTTCTGCCTATATTAAAAATTATTTTTCGTGTGCAGCTGAACCGATTTCACTAATTCTTTTTTTATAATATTCCTTTAAGTACGAGGATGGTTCTTACAGAGAAAAATTTAAAAAATTGCCTGAAAAAGTTTTAAAACAATACTCTTCTATATTCCCATACAAAAGATTCGTAATAATACGATGGTGACATTATTGTCTATGGTAAAATGTAAATTGTCTGAGGTAAAATGTCTCTTGAAATGTAATATTACTAAATCTGGAAGCCACAAATTTCTATAAAATTAAAAAAGTGTTGTGGGTTTGTGACTTATTAAATATGCCTCCTATAAGGCGGCGGACAAATTTAGGCAGAATAACCCGCATGCAGCGAATCAAATTAATTATCAATCTAATCGTACTACCCACGAACGTGAAGATCGTAATGAACGTGAAGGAACTCGGTTAAGGCAGACCCGTGAAGCGAGACATTCGACAAATAATGGTGCAAGTTTGAATCGAGCTGCTTTCTTTTACGATATGTCATTGATTACAGTGCCTACAACTGTGTTGGTATTGGACCTATGAACTCAGTTTGCCAATATTGTAAGGCATTGAAATACAAAAATTAAGCCAATGGATTGTGTTGCGCAAATGGAAAGGTGAAATTGATACCATTGCTTCCACCTCCAGAGCCATTGTACTCATTGGTTTTAGGAATAGGAACAGATTCCATACACTTTTTAAAGAATATTCAACAATACAACGACTGCTTTCAAATGACTTTATTTGGAGCAACTAAAATAGTAAGGGGAAAATTTCATGCCAACTTTTAAGGTTTGTAATAGTATTTGCAGTTAAATGTTTATTAATTGTAACTATTATAGCCCATATACATTTTTAAATTTTTGCCCTTTACAGATACAAGGTCAAATATATCACAGAGCAGGTTCTTTGTTACCAATGCCAGATAGCGACTACAAGTTTTTGCAAATTTATTTTATGGGCAATTCTCCACAAGAAATCAATCTACGTTGTGCACATAACAATTCAGTGAAAAGGTCAATAGTTGAACAATTACAAAACTTATTTCACGAACACAATACACAATAAAAAAATATAATTACAATGCAGAAAATGTTGGCAGGATGACTATTCTTCCTACCTACATCGGAAGTCCTCGGCATATGCATGAATATGCTCAAGATGCTATGTCCTACGTTCAGTATTATGGCACAGCAGATTTGTTCATAACATATATTAGTATAGATACAAGAAGATAGATAGATTCAATAATTGCGGGTCCTTAAGCTGCAAAGAAAGTTGCTGCTATGATAAATTAATGACAACTGTGTTTTAAAATGTCGCAAACTGTTTTCGCAGGATATTGTGAACATTTATGCTAAGATGGAGTACGACTGAAATATAACTTGAAAACAGTCAAACCAATATGGTTTGATAGAATTTTTCAAGGAGGTCAAATACCTGGGATCAATCTTTGGCTAACTTTCCACATGGAAGATTCACGTAAAACATAGAGTGAAGGATAATGACTTGCAGTCAATTGTTGGGAATAATAGTGGTGTACCCCAAATGGATGTATCTCGCAATGATCAGGCCTATAATAACATACTGCGCCACTGCACTATGTTGAATTTGACCCGTTTCCGTGGCCAAAATTAAAATTTTTGAAATTAACAAGATTTTTCACTGCAGGTTTCTTGTATAATGATGGATATGACCGTAGGAAGGTATTTTAGAAAAGTGGGCGTGTCAACGCCCCCCTCCGCCCACAGAAATCGGAAATTTAAAGCAATTATAAAGTTAGAGACCCCAATTTTGGAACACAGGATGAATGTTCTATTTCAAATGTGTCCTGCAAATTTGGTCCAGATCGCATAATAAATATAGAAGTTATTCAATAAGAAAACATTTTTTTTTTGTTGTATTATTTTATGTATTCATTTTCAACTTCATCAATGTCATCAATTTCATTATTATTATAAAAAAAATATGTATTGTCGTCTTCCCTTGCGTCGATATCATTTGCAGACTCATCTGCAGATTCAACTTCACAAGCCAACAGCTGGATGACTTCTACTGGCAAAGCAAGTCTCTTATGTTTTTGGATCCGCCTTTTTAAATTTAAGGATGACATTATGGGGTCGGAAGTATCCATTGCTCTGTGAAAAACGTCTGTAAGGTTGTTAATTCGGCTGTTTTTCCTTGCATGGTGTAGTCTGTCGGATTTATATATTTTATTTCTGGATTCAGCTGCTTCTTCACCAAAATAAAAGACTGGAAGAACAGTGTTTTCCAATATAACTCTTGAGTGGACAAGAATCTTGTGGACCGTCGCTGTCATTGGTAGCCATGGATATTTGTCAATTATTAGGTGACCAGTTTGATGGCAAAGTTCTTCAAATTTTTCGGCATTTATTGGCAGCTGACAGGATAATGATATAAGTATATTCCTCATGTTTAAAATAAGCTGTGTATCGACGCCAGTTATTTCTACGAAAGCTTCATATTTGCTGAATGCATGGCGTGCTGTATTCCCAACATTTGTGCTTCCGAATCCTCCTTGTTTTGGTTGGTCAACTTTCAGGGACAGCTTTTCCCAAAACATTCGCTGAATATTTTTTTTTTTTTTGCAACCAAAAATATTGATAATTAGAAATCAGAAATTTGCGACGGACTTAAAAAGAACAATCTAAGTATCGTTTCGTGACTGGACTTGCAGGCTAAGAAGACATATGTAAAACTTGAATCGAGAGTGACACCACTTGTACAATAGATTTTATTTAGAAGATGACGAAGTTTGAAGCATATTTTGAGGGAATTCCCCGCTTTGACCCTAACCAGGCACAAATATCTTGACAATTACTAGTGGACAGGAAGGACAATGCATTATTGAATCCTAAAAATTGATTTCCAAAAGTCGCAGTGCCTACCTACTACCGAATAATAATTATAATGCTAATATGGAAAGCGAACGTTTGCGATACATTCGATTTAATCAAGCAACTTTACTTTGGGAAGACGATTGAAATTTGTATTTCGATAGTATAGAAAATGTGTTCGTTTTGCAGTCTTATTCAGACAGCCCATGTCACATATAAGAGTATATACAGGATGCTATGGCTTATCTTCGAACTGGGATTATATTAAAAGACATATTTTTCCTAGACGAATTCTAATTTGCTGCCACGACATAACTGCATGTGTTTTTAAACTTAAAATCTATAATTGGTTTATTTGTTAAACATCATGTTTTCGGTACTGTATAGTGTTGAATGTATGCGTAAATTTAAATTTCGTTAATTAATCTAATCATTTAAGAAAAAATCAATTAAAATATCTCTGCAGAAATACCTGAGAAATAACAGAAATTTATCAAAAGATATTCGAATTTGTTACTTCGAATGTAATCCATGGGTCAAGTAGTACACTGAATAACATTTCGCCATGTATGGATAATGGTAAATGTATAATACATTTTGCGAAAGATTTGTTAGCATACACAATAACCGACATCGACATGATATGAGTTTTCCTTTTCTTCACTGTTATCTAAAATTTTCAATGGTCACATCAATGTAGACTTTTTGAAACTCTTTTACAACTACAACGCGCCTATTTCAATGAACAAAATGAATTGTCAAGAGCATCAGCAACATCAAGTACAACATTAACTGAGTTTTTAACCGACTTAAAAACTTCGAATGCAGTTGTTGGCGGCACCGCACCGCTTCCTCTCGCTATCGATCGCTGCGTGCGATCAATGACGTCGTCGATGCGTTACATATCCCATTGCATATCTTTGACGGCTGAAGTCCATGTCATCAAATACGTCGTTGCTTCCCTCCTCTCTAGCTCCAGTTGTCATTAACACCTTGTAGCACCTGTAAACACTCAGAACGCTGAAAAGATAGAAATGCAATCTAATATTATTGTGTAAGGTCAGGCCCTTATCAAGTTGATTCTCTTGCAAAAGCAATGGGCACAACTTGGCAAAAGGCCGCATGACAATGCCATTCTGCGTTTTCAAAGCTACTACGCGAATTAAACCATCAGCTCCAGTATGCGAATGTGTTTTTCGTTTAAATGCCCAATGATTTGAAGGAACTCGTTCATCTTTGATAATTACTAGATCCCCTACATTTTGATCTACGCTGCAAGCGTAATAAATACTCTGGAACGTCTCCAAAACTGCTGCACATAAAATTTAAATCACCTCTCAGGTATACTCAATTTTGATATTTCTACTGCTGCCGACGCCAATAACGCGTCTCCGATGAGAAAGTGTCCTGGAGTTAATACCATTAAATTCAGCATCATTTGTTTGTGGGCATAACGAATTTAAGCATGACTCAATTTATGTGAATACTGTTGCTGTCTCCTCAAATAACCCGCTCGCCAATAGTCCGCTTTAAGTGAAATTTTGTTAACTTCACTCCTGCCTCCCATAGGCCTCCAAAATGAGGCGCAGATAGTTGGTTAAAAGGCCATGTTATTACTTTATCGCCATTTTTATTAAACGCCAGTTTGTCTGCTTGACAATCGCTGTATATTTCGCGACATAGGCCTCGCCTTCCAATGAATCGATTCAATGCAGCTATAAATGCATCTGAGGTTAAATCTTTCACTGGTTCCAAGTGCACAGCCTTCATGACTATGCTATGTTGATATGCTCAGCGAAGTCCACTTCAACAGACAAAAATGCTCTTGCTAACCGTACGCGAACCCCTGGCCAAATTTCTCATTTGCTGGCTTGCAAAATTGGATTTCAGCTTGTAGCACGGCATACATCTATGGATTACAAACCGCACTGCATTGCGCCCATTTATGATCCAAAACGTCTCTGCATTGCGCCCATTTATGATCCAAAACCGCTTACGCACATAATTATGCGTCAGTGTAGTACCTCCATTTAGTGTATTAGCATAACTATGCTCAATAACTTGAGTTGTAAAGTGATGCCTATAAGGCAAGATGTATGGATACTTTTCTTCTATGGGCAGAAGCGCATCTCGTAGCCTACCCCCAAGACGTATCAATGGTTCATCAGCATCGAAGTATGTTTTCAATTCTACCAAAATGCTATCCTTGGCTACTTCCTTTCCATTACATAATGCATTAAATTCTGCTTTAAAACAGTACGTCTGAACCATACGTACCGCACAAACTAAACTTTCGTTCAGCTCCTTGACTGACAAAAGATCGACCAACCGATCCGAAATAGCCACACGACAATTATGCACAAAAAAAATGAAGAATATTGCTCTAATATTAACGTGCTCTGCACTATACCAACCAAATGACTGCTAATGCTTTTCATCTCGTCGTATACTTCAGCCGTCGAATATTGGTCCAGGACCGTTGTAGTCCACTCTGTCTATGGTCCTTGTAGCCACTTCGGCTTATGACACTATAGCTCACACGACGATAATATATCCACGCTGATCCACGACTTAAGAGGTGGATTGACCTCAGTTGCGACTTGTCGCAATTGTCGCTCTTCAGTGATTCGATACGAACAGCTTCCACGTAGCAGTACCTCCTCTTATACAGTTCAGTACTATCATCGAATCTGACCAAAAAAGAGATTCAGAAGCTATTACTTTTATTCTTACATTCTGTTTTAGACACTTAAACATTTTTGCAGCTACTACTGCTGCACATAGCTCTGATCTCGATGTGGTTAGTTGTGTGTGCTACAACTTTACATTTCGCTAACAGAAACTCCGTATGAAAAGTATTTTCACCAGTTGGCGTACGTAGATATGCCGCTGCACCGTAGGCAGCATTATGTAAACCTCAAGTAATATAACGCTGTACGCGTACTTTCGATATATTAGGCAACTCATTTATAAACTTTGTTCACTGGCTTTATTTCAATGTTTTCAATGTGACAACAACTGGACTCTACCACCCTAATACGTCAAATAGTCTAGCAATTGTTGACAATTGACTTGGAAACGAAACTCATCCTAACTCGGACTCCAATATAGACCTAGCGTCTGTATAGTTTCATTCCTATCAAATTGCAGCATGACCTTTGATTCTCGATGCTCCACCGGTATGTTTCTTAACAGCTGTTTAGACTTACTCGCCCATTTGGGTAGCTTAAGAGTGCCATTGTGCATCATTCCCATGACTTGCTTTTGAGTTTCCTCTGCTCCGGTAAACTTTCACCGCCAAATAAAATATCATCTACATACATTTGATGTTTCACCACATCAACTGCAAATGGATAGTTTTGCTAGTTGTTCCATGATCCCCATGACCAAAAACGGTGCAGAACTGCTACCAAACATAACCGTTGAGCAATAAAATTCGTTTATATGTTCATTTCCATTTGATTTCCACAATATTTGCCGGTATTACGCATCCGCCCAATGTATATCAATTCACCGGTACATTTATTCCACATCGGCTATAAATACTACTTTTAGTGCACACCAATTAATAAACATTCCCGGCACCTCTACATGAAGTTTAGAACCTGTAGCCAGAATATCATTCAATTATTTGCCATTGCTTGTTTTCATTGAGCAATCGAATACGTAGATTTTTCGCCAAATTGCTCTTACTCCCAAAATTTGCATAGCAAGCTGTTGAGCTCTTCCATTGCGTCGTCTCGATCTATTCTCACCGTATACGCCGATGACGATGATGTACGCTCTCCTATTTTTTCCCGATATAATATAGCCCATTTTTGTTTTTTTGCGCTATCTGGGTGATCCTCTTTGCAAATATAGCATTAGTGCCCGTCTGTTGGGCTACAAATGAAGATTTGACAACTCCGCTCTGTTTCCCGCGTTAACCAGATGCGCTCTGCTTCGTCAATGGCGCAAAACTGCCGTAGGACGATGACGTAATCATTGTTCTATATTGTTCCTCAAGAAATGCACACAGCTCTTCAAATGTAGGTAAAACTTGCGTAGATGATATCGATCGTTCCCATTCCAAACGTAAATGACGAGGCAATTTCCTAGTCATATAATACACCCAGTGGCGATTCTACTCTCGGCGAGTGCAGATGCATACGCGGAAAATATTAATTTGCGATTTAGAAAGTCTGACAATACAAGGTCTGTCGCAAAAGAAACAGGACTTTTTAAATATAACTGTTTCCGGTGGCGCCACCTATTGGGTGGTATATGAAATAAAAAGTTTGATCTCTTGTTGACATTTCGTAAAAATTTTAAGACAATTGGAAAACTACAATCGAAGTTATCGATCAAAAAGTGACAGCAGCTTTTGGTCATCGGTCGTAAAATGCATTTTGAACAAAGAGCAAAAATTAAATTTTGTTTTAAACTTGGGAAAATTTTCACTGAAACATTTCAAATGATGGAAAAAGTTTATGGTGATCAGTGCCTATCCCGTAGTAATGTGCATGAGTGGTTTAAGCGATTCCAAGAAGGTCGTGAAAACCTCTGTGACAATCAGAAGTCGGGCCGGCCAAAATCAGTGATTACCCAAAACAATATTGTAAAAGTGGGTATTGTACACCGAGAGTTCGTCCCACCTGGCCAAACGATTAATGCTGTGTTTTACCTTGGTGTTATGAAGCGTCTTTTGTCAAGCATTCGTCGTGTTCGACCACAATACCGTGAGGCAGGGTCCTGGCGCCTGTTGCACGATAATGCGCCGTCTCATCGGTCGACGCTTGTCACTGATTTTTTGACAAAAAACTCCATATTAACCATTAATCACTCACCCTACTCACCTGATCTGGCACCCTGTGATTTTTACCTATTTGGAAAACTTCATTTGCCCATGAAAGGACACTGGTTTCAGGACATTTCAGCTATCCAAAAGGCAACGACCGATATTCTCAAGAGCATTCCGAAAAATGACCTTAAACCCTCATTTGAAATGCTAATTGACCGGGCTAAACGCTGTATCGAAGCACAAGGAAACTACTTTGAATAAAAAAATATAACTTTTGAAAAATATTAATTTTTTGTTGTTTTTTTTGAACAGTCCTGTTTCTTTTGCGACAGACCTTGTAGAACCACCAACAACAATTACAGCTACGAGTTTACGGGGATTTGGATTTTGTCGCGCAATCGATCTAAAAACAAAAACAACTGAAGTTATTTTACAGCACCGCAGCGTTAGCATGGGTGATGACGATGATGATGAGTCCGTTATGAGCTGGCAAAAGGTAGATGCAAAATGTAAAAAAGCCGAAATCCAGCGCAATTCAAATAAACGAGCCAACAACAACTCCCCAGCTGTAAGAAAAAAGGTTCCGGCACTGAACTTTGAACCTGGAACGTCCAGAGATAGCAACAACTTTTTATCAATTTTATGTGACGATGACGATGATAACAACAACACCAACAGTAGTCAAACTAAGATGAATGTGCAGATTGAAGCTGAGCTGGAGGGTCCCAAGCCTCCCCCCATATTCCTCGCTGATGTCAACGATATCAATTGTATGTTAACTTAGAGAAATATTTAAGTAGAGATAAGTATAGCTACAAATTGCAACGCGACGGACATGTACGGCTAATGGTTAAATCTGTTGAAAGTTATAGGCACCTCATAAAAAGTTTAAAAGATGATAAAGTTAAATTCCACACTTGTCAATTAAAACAAGAACGAGCTTTTAGAGTAGTGATTAAAAACTTGCATCACACGCCACCAACTGATCGGATTATAGAATGTGTTCAGGCAGAAGATCATGCTGTTAGAAATGTACTAAACATCAAAAGTCGCACTAACAAGCAACCATTAAACATATTTTATATCGATCTTGAGCCCAACAACAATAATGCAGATATTTATAGACTGAAGTATATTGACAACTGTGTTGTTAAAGTCGAGCCAGCAAGGACTGTCCCAAAGACAAAGATACCCCTCCGAAATGTGCCAACTGCTCTGAGAATCATGCTGCCAGCTACAGGTGCTGTAAAGTTTACCAAACATTAATTGCGCAAAAAAAAACCTCCACTAGTAATATACGTCCACCAGCAAACAAAAACAATAATAACTGCATCAATTACAAGAATCCTAACAATGTTACGAATTCAAATAACATGCACAACAACCAGCCAACGTATGCACAGGTAGTTAGCAACATTCAACAGCAGTCTAACGGAAGTGGTGCTCTGCAACGTATTGAAACATTATTAGAAAAGCAAGCTGATCTTACAAACAACCTGCTTAATATGATAATGTTATTAGTTAACAAGCTATGCAAGTAGATTTACGTATTGGAATATGGAACTCAAACGGGCTTTCCAACCATGTAAACGAATTATCAATATTTAGTATGTCAAACAAAATTGACATCATGCTAATCTCCGAGACACACTTTATCAGCAGATCATACTTTAAAATCAATGGGTATGAGATTTTCAGAGCAGATCATCCAGCAAACAGAGCTCATGGCGGCGCTGCGATAATTGTCAAAAATGGTTTAAAATATGACATAATGGATAATATTTCAGAGAACTCCGTACAAGCCGCCAATATCAAAGTTAAATGCATGCATACGGATCTGATGGTTACAGCAGTGTATTTTCCTCCAAGATTTGCAGTCAAAGAAGCTGAATTTAAAAGTTTTTTCAAAAAACTTGGACCAAAATTTGTTGCTGGAGGTGATTATAATGCCAAACATCCATGGTGGGGCTCGAGACTAGCTAATCCCAAAGGCAAGGAACTATACAAATGTGTCATAAATAACAACCTGTCCACACTATCTACAGGCAAGCCCACATACTGGCCTACGGATCCGCGCAAAATTCCTGATTTAATGGATTTTATTGTTTATTCCGGTTTACCGCAACATCATCTCCACATTATAGAAAGTTTTGACATGAGTTCTGATCATTCGCCATTCATTGTGACTTATAGCACCGTAGTGGAAAGATAAATTAAACCCTACCGAGTCATTACGTCAAAAACAAATATAGCGCATTTTAAGAATTTGTTAGAAGAAGCAGTCAACTTAAATGTGTCTCTAAAAACTGGAGCTGAGATTGATTTTGCTGTTGAAATGCTAACAAGCGCTATCCATGACGCAGGATTTTTATGTACCCCACCATCGGACAGTTTGCTGCAATCGACTGCATTGTTTCTTCCTCTTGATGTTAGGCGACAAATAATAAATAAAAGAAAACTGCGCAAGAAATGGCAGCAGAGCCAAAGTCCAGCTGACAAACGACGTTTTAACAAAGCTGTCAACGAACTTAAGAAAAGACTCTTCGATCTAAGAAATGAGTCAACTGCAGAGTATCCATGAAATCTGGATCCCTTTTCACCTAATTATCAATATAGTCTTTGGAGGGCGACTAAATATCTAAAGCGTCCAACCAAGAGGAATATGGTAATTAAAGACGGCAATGGAGTCTGGTGCAGATCGGGTAAGGATCAAGTTGAAGCATTTGCAAATCACTTGAGTAATGAGTTCCAGCCAAACAATATTTGCGACACAGTCACAGAAAATGAAGTTGATGCATTTTTAAGCTCTCCATGTCAAATGAGTCTTCCCATTCGTCAAATCTCTCTCACGGAAGTACAAGCTGAAATATTCCATATTAAACGTAATAAATCACCCGGCTTCGACAAAATTGATGGGGTTACCATTAAAAGTCTTCCACCTAATTGTATCCGGCTATTGACATATATTTTTAATGCTATGCTAAGGCTCGACTACTATCCAAGTCAATGGAAATGTGCCGAAGTTATTATGATTCCAAGGCCAAATAAGCCCGAAAACTGTGTCTCGTCATACCGTGGTATTAGTTTACTGGCAACTTTCTCTAAGGTATTTGAAAAAATACTGTTGAGAAGGATGTTGCCCGTTATGGAGGAACTAGCCATCATACCAGAACATCAGTTTGGTTTTAGAAGAGGGCATGGAATACATGAACAATGTCATCGAATTGTAAATGCTATCACAGATATATTGGAAAATAAAAAATACTGCTCAGTTGTATTTCTGGATGTGCAGAAAGCTTTTGACAGGGTCTGGCACTCAGGCATCCTATATAAGATTAAAAAATGGCTTCCGGCTCCATATTATCTGCTGATGAAATCTTATGTAAGTAACCGTTTCTTCTACGTAAAGCAGCAAGGTGAGGATTCTTCACTTCTGCCTATTAGCGCAGGTGTACCGCAGGGCAGTGTTCTGGGTCCAGTGCTTTACACATTATTTACAGCTGATATGCCTATATCAAGCGAAGTTCTTGTGGCAACGTATGCTGATGACACGGCAATTATTGCAACCAGCAACTCCTGCATAGAAGCTTCTCAACACCTACAAACTGAGCTCTGCATGATAGAGAAATGGCTAAATAAGTGGAAAATTAATGTTAACTCGGAGAAATCGGTTCACATCACCTTTGCGTTAAGAGTTCTGTTGAATGGCTTAGAAATACCGCAACATGACTCGTTGAAGTACCTTGGAGGTCACCTTGACCGCAGACTGACATGGAAGGTGCATTTCAAAGCGTAAGTATCGCATCTTAATTTTAAAACGAAGCAAATGTATTGGCTTTTGGGAAGAAATTCTCAACTCAGCTAAGAGAATAAGGTTCGACTGTATAAGACCATATTAAAACCCCATACAGCTGTGGGGTACAGCGAGCAATTCAAACATTGCAATTTTACAACGCTATCAATCGAAAACTCTCCGAACCATTGTCAATGCTCCGTGGTTTATTTCAAACGCGGAAATTCATAAGGATCTTAAAATTTCCTTTGTTAAAGATGAAATAGCATTATTTAGTAGAAGATATATTGATAGACTGCTCAACCATAGCAATAATCTTGCTATAAATCTAGCAGATAGCAGTGAAACTTTTCGAAGACTTAAAAGATTTCATGTTCTTGATCTCCCAGATAGATTTAATTAGAAAATAAATTTGTATATAATTAATTAAACTTTTGTGGCTATATAAAAGTTAGTATATAATATCTAGTCGCACTGGGGACTAGGCATTCCTGTTATTGTAAAATTTTATAAAATTTGCTTATTGATATTTGTCAGATTGCAAATTAAGAAATAATAAAAAAAAAAAAAAAAAAAAATATAAAACACCAAGACCTGGTTTCAATGTATGAGGTCAACGCCAACCCTTTCCAACGAATTCACGCACGAGCGACACGTCTGTATGAACCGCTTCAAAGACCCCATTTCGCCTTATTGAACTGATAATTGTTGCTCAAATATATCCATATAATGTTGAAAGAACACCCACTTGTTGTCGTATAAATTTATTAACATACTCCATGCGAATTGATAATTTGACTCAATCAACGTCAAATGTTGAATTTCTTTAGCCTCTTCCTCCGAAAGAGAGTCCTTTGAATAGTGAAACCGGTGGAGATCTGTCAGCCGTGCGCAATTATGCACGCGCGCTAAAAACACTTTTTGGAACACAGACCAATCTATGAATTGTCCACTAAAAACCAGCAATTTTACAGTGGGGAACTTAACTACTTCTACTGTGGGATGCATTATTTGATTTAATGTTGTCTGTCACAACGTCGTAGACGATGCGAGGTGTGTGTGCTGACTATCTTTTAATATTGTACGAATTTCTACAATAGCGTCAATATATGACTCCTCGAAAGACCCTTCGATGTCCCTATCGATGTATTTCGTTTTTCAGTCCTTCGATGCAGCTGCGCGCATAAGCTGATACGATGATTTTCTATGAATTCTGCATGCATGTCAGCTAAAGACATTAGCCTGGCCTCAAGATGTGCTACAGATCGCGGTGTATCATCCCCTTTGTATTTACGCAGTGTTTTATAAATCGAACTTAAAAGCGCCGTTTGCTCAGACATATAATGCGCGCTACTCTTAACCAGTTTTAAAGAACAATTCACACAAAAAATATCAAATTGCACTCACCTTGCGTATTGAGCTTAGGTTGAACCGTTTTCCACTTTGATCAACTCCAGCTAAACCCGCGCAAAGCGTTGGCTGACGCTAACAGACTTAGCTTAGCGAACTCTAAAGAGTTGCCACTAAGCTGTAAAAAGAACAAATTCGAAATACGGTAAGTTATGTATGTAGAGTTAACCGTGCGAAAAGCTCATCTGCATTCGATTCGAATGCAGTTGTTGGCAGCACCGCACCGGTCCCTCTCGCTATCGATGATAAACTCGCTGCGTGCGATTAGTCTTCCTTTTGTAAAGTTGAGGTATCGCCGAGAATAAAATTTTTAAACTCTATTTTTACAAAATTAGATTTATAATGGCATGCTACGATTTTTAGTTGACCCCGAGTGCTCTGCTACGCAACCCTTTGTGTTTCTTTTTTATTAGACCACATCACAACGTGTAGCGGAACCCCGCCCGCAACCAGTAAAGCCAAACTGTTTACACTTGTCCAATGGACCTAACCATTACCCATTACCAAGTATATCAAATTTCATCGTTGTACCTCAATGAGGTGATTTTCTTCCGATCCCATTAACATGTAAACCAAATATCATCCCCCCACCTTAAATAGATGCAACTTCGATTTTTCTTTATTGCATACCGCCTCTTCCGACTTTGAATAAAGTAAAATAAAACCTATAGATCTTTTAAGTTGGAAAAAATCCAGCAAAATGAAAAAAAATAATCATAATAGTTTGAGTAGTGTTGGAGTTCTTTTAATTTATATACAAGTACATAGATGTGGAACCTACTAATCGGAAGTCGAATCTTGGCTAGAGCAAGACGTTGACAAAATATACATATCTTGCATTTCAGACACTGCTAGTCAGTCTGATATAATTAATGTGCTAAATTTATTCCTTTTACAACTCAAGAAGTTTCACAGTCGTTTTGAATGCCAAGTACGGAGAGATCTTTCCATACTTGATCATTTCATCGAGTGCCCGGCCGTCCTCTATTTCGGGTCCACCAATCAAGTTTGGGTCCCTCTTGTAAACAATGCGTGCTGGAGCTATTTCATTCATTCGAATGAGGTGGCCAGCCCAGTGCAGCCGCTGCAATTTTATGCGCTGGATTATGTCAACCTCATCGAATACCTCGTACAGTTCGCGGTTCATACGGGACCTTAACTCGTCGCCGACTCTAATAGGACCGAAAATTCTGCGAAGAAACTTCCTCTGGAAGACTTCCAACGCTGTCTCATCCAACTCATTCACGGTCCATGCCTCTGCGCCATACAATAGGACCGGGAGTATCAGCGTCTTATAGATCTTGATTTTTGTCCTCCGAGGGCTTTACTTCTCATTTGCTTGCATCTGTTTGCAAGCGTGATTCTTCACCTGATATCCAGGCTGACGTTGTTGTTGCTGGTTATTCCGGATCCAAGATAGACGAAGTTTTCTACAACACTGAAATTGAAGTTTATTCACCGCTAGACCCATGAGCCGAGACTGTTTCCAATTTCTGAGAACGCCCTGCTGACTCGCCGTTCCTGCATACCGATGATATCGATGTCATCGGCGTAAGCGAGCAGCATCACTTCCTTTTTGAAGATCGAGCCCGACATACTCTGTATGTACGGGCACTGGCGTAGGATGTATTCCACCAGAAGATTGAACAAATCGCACGACAGAGCATGGCCCTGCCTGAAACCTCTCTTGGTATCAAATTGGTCGGAGAGGTTTTCCCCCACCGTGACAACGCTTTGTGTGTTAGATAGCGTCGTTATGCAAAGACGGACAATCTTTGCCGGGATACCTAGTTCCGACAGGGCGTCGAAAAACTTCGAACGTATCGGCGTGTCGAAAGCGGCTTTATAGTCAAAAAATAGGAGGTGTGTGTCTTTGTTAAACCCACGAGTCTTTTCCAAGATCTGGCGCAATGTGAATATTTGGTCACTGGTCGACCTTTTTGGTCTGAAGCCACACTGATATCGTCCTATCAGTGAATCCGTATATGACTTCAGCCTATTTTACAATACTCGCGACAAAATCTTATATCCAATGGAAAGAAGACTTGTTCCCCGGTAGTTGGCGCAAACAGCGGGGGTCTCCTTTCTTAAAGATAAGACAGGGAACACTGAGATTCCAGTCATTGGGTATGCATTCATCGGACCATATCTTGCATAAAAGTTGGTGCATACTCCTAACCAACTCTTCGCCAACTCAGCTGGCAGCCCATCAGAGCCTGTCGCTTTGTTAATTTTCAGCTTTGTAATAACTGAATCGATCTCGTTGTAGTCTGGTGGCTCTACAATAGTGCCATCATTAACTGGTGGTTCCGGTGTCAATTCTCTTTCGGCGGAATTGTGTGCTTCATCGCCTCCGAGTAGGTTGGAAAAATGACTCCTCCATAATCTCAGTGATTCCTGTTCATCCGTTACCAGATTTCCATTGTCATCATTACAGAAAATTACTCCGGGCTTAAAACCTTCAGTCAGACGCTTGACCTGTTTATAGAATTTTCGAGCTTTATTTCTGTCGCGTAACATTTCACCATCCTCAAATTCCCGCCTTTCTTGCTCCTTTTTCTTGCGTCTGGAAAGGCGTTTCTCTTCTCTCCATTTCTCTCGATATCGCTCTGTAACAGCTCGCGTTGGTCCCGACTGCAGAGTTCGCTGATATGAAGCGTTCTTCTCTGCAGCAGCATTGCGACTCTCCTCGTCGTACCAAGAATCCTTCACAGGTTTTGGATAACCAATGGCATCCTTGGCAGCCCTATCCATGAAGCGGGTGATATGTTTCCACTGCTCACATATATCTCGAGAAGACGGCGAGGTTTTCCCGGAGCAGTCGGGAGAGTGTGTTTGAAAAGACTGCGGCGGTTTGTTCTGATTGCAGCTTGCCGACGTCTAGCTTGCGTTGCATGTTAGAACGTGCGGCGTGCACTACGCTGAGCCCAGTGCGTACCTTGGCTGCGACAAGAGTCAATGTTGGGACAACGTAACGTTCACACGTCCAACACGCTCGACGCGTGCCTTCCGTCAATCAGAACATGATCAATTTGGTTGCGTGTTGTTTGATTTGGAGTCAGCCATGTAGCCTTTTGAATGTTAATGTGTTGAAATCTGGTACTACTAACTACCATGTACCGACCTGCGGCGAAATCGTTTAGCCTCTCTCCATTATTGGAACATATTTAATATCCATACAATATCAAGTACGTTCAATCGCATTTAGCATTTTGTATTAAATATGCAATGGGTTGTAATTTGGTTTTACACTAGAGCATATTTGCATTTCGGAAATTTATTAATTGGTTTTTGCTTTAATAGTTAAAAACAGAATTGTTGCAACACAAATACAACAAACATACATATATTGTTGCAATACAAATATAATACATTTTGCGGCAGTTGCCATAATCAGCTGTTTCGTCGCAATACGATGGCTGGACAGTCGCAAAAATAGGGCTGTAACAACGAAATTATATATTTAATTGCTCAACATTACGAAAAATCCAAATGCACCCGTGCCATAAATAAGTTTAATTTTTTAAATAAACGAAATTTTTTAGAGTTCTGCAACATGAATTTAAAAGTAAAAGTTTGTTACGACTGTTTCTTATAGCAAACATTTTAAAATAAATTGTCGACACTGTCTGCACAAAGTAAACAAACCAGCTATTGCCAAACAACAAAAGGGCTGTCAATCCCAGTCAAAAGCAGCAGTATACTGAATCAGCCGAGAGCGACAATTTCGATCTTAGGGCCGTACTTGTTTTTCTGAAGTGCACGCATTTATAAGTTCACAAATTCGGGCAAGTGGGGCAACGCTACAGTGATAAAGTTGGCAATGCGACAACTACTGGTTGGCAATATGTCTAATAATATGAACACACTGCTGATTCTCAGCTGATTGTTGTTTTGATTATTGTGTGGGAACTTAAAAATGAGATTGCAATGGCATTTATTTATTCTGGCCGGAAAATTAGGCACAATTGACTGCTCAAAAATGTGTGCAACTGACTGCACATCGAGCGCTCTTGAACTATTTTCCATATTTTCAATATATAGTCGACAATTGTAATGTAAAAGTTATTAGAAACAGCTGATTGATGTTCAGTTCTGCTATAAGGGCCCATGCGTATTAAAGGGGATAGTCTTAATATGCATGGAAAGTAAATTTAAATATGTGGTAAAAGTAAAAACGTCGGGTGGACAATTTTTGGCAACTGAGATCTAATGCTTAATTTAGGTATTTGTTAGTTTTGTTGTGATATTATTCATTATTTTGTACCAACTGCGCCGTGGCGTTTGGCGGTCGAACCTGAGAGCATGAAGCCGCAGCCCGACGCGCACAGAAGGTAAAGGTCAGGTGGGTTGTAGAAAGTTGCACAATTTTCTTTGCATTTTGTTGCATTTTTCAAATAAGGCTTAATGCGATAGTAGTGTAAATAAATTCTATGATTTCTATACGCTAGAACCAGAAAACATATTATTTAAAGTATTATGTATGCGCATAAATGGTTAGAAAGAAAATTGAAATTAGAAGATCCAATTTTAGATGAATTTGCTTAAACCCAAGAAAACATTAATACATATTTAGATTGTTACCATTTTCATATGGCCCTTTGCTAATTATGTCTGTAAACTAAAATATGTGAGAACATTTTGGGCCTTTCTATGTGAGACCCCCTTGAATGTACTAACTCTCAAAGCTCAGCCACCGAAATTCCGCTTCCTCTAAGTAAATTAATTTCCCTTGACTATTTTTCTTTACCACACCAGACCAAAATCTAAATGAAATATCCTATAACTAAATATGTATCTCTGCAGTGTTTAGGGGTTGCTAGACATTTGACCGTCTGTTGTCTTGTTTCTGAACCAGGTGTAAAATAGTATTACGGTTTTCCGTGATCGAGTCCAGAATCAGTAGTGGAAAAGGTTTTTAGTTATAAAATGTGTGAATAAATTTTTCAAATGCGAGCGATGCTATTAAATAATTTGCTTATCCTATTTATTATTTCGAATTCAACAGAATTGTTCCACAATTTGGTATCGAAGCTTACGTAATTTCACTCGCACATATCTAGTTATTCCGTCCCCCTCTACTTTCTTACAATTATTAGCAAAATAACAACTGAATAGAACGTAAAAGCAACAACTGTAAGTTGAAGAAATAACGTAGAATTAAATATAAGATGAAAGTAAATGACTTGGGTCCTAATTTAAAAAAATAAAAATTTTGTTCTCTTGGTATTCATGTGGAACGATATTATATAATTAAAGTTGCTTTATTTGTGGTACTGACAATAAATATGACAAGTTGGCAGCTCTGATAATAATCAGCTGTTTATACTGTTTATTTCATAACAATTGTATACTTTTTTTTATTATTAGCCGAAATATGTATCTAATGCGCAGATTACGTTGGAATAGAGTGAATTATGCTCTTCGCCAACAACAAAGCAATACAGCCACTGCAACATTATCGCGCGACGGGGGTGCAACAAAGTTCGACGAAATCCGCACCGATATCCATGGAACTACTCATTTTGGCTTTCAAACCGTCAAAGAGAGTGAAAAGGAAGAAAAGGGTAGGTAGAACCAATACAACAAGTATATCAATAACATTTAAAATTTTGAACTACGTTGCAGTGCACAAAGTCTTCGAAGATGTGGCCAAGTCATACGATCTCATGAACGACGCCATGTCTATGGGTGTACATCGCCTTTGGAAGGATATATTTGTCGATCGATTGGGTCCAACACATGGCACACGGCTGCTAGACATGGCTGGTGGCACGGGTGACATTAGTTTCCGGTTTCTCAAGTATCTGATAAATCAACCAAACCCTACGCAGCGACAGAGTCATGTCACCGTTTCGGACATTAATCAGCATATGTTGAATGTGGGTGAAGAACGTGCAAAACAACTGGGTCTCACGGAGTCTGCGTTGTCGCATACGAGTATTCAGTGGCAATGTGCGGATGCGGAAAAGCTTCCATTTGCTGACAATAGCTATAACGCGTATACAATTTCGTTTGGAATACGCAATTGTACGCATATTGATAAGGTGAGCGCTTTTTGAGTTTCATTAAAAAGAAAAATAAATTATTCTTCCAATTTATGTTTTAGGTATTACGTGAAGCCTATCGCGTCTTGCAGCCTGGTGGCCGCTTTATGTGCCTCGAATTTAGTCATCTAACCAATGAAACAATGCAATGGTTCTACGATCAATACTCGTTTCAGCTCATACCACCAATGGGCCAACTGCTTGCTGGTCAGTGGCAAGCCTATCAGTATCTAGTAGAAAGTATTAGACGTTTTCCGCGCCAGAACGATTTCAAGAGAATGATCGAGGATGCTGGCTTTGTACATGTGCAGTACGAAAATCTGACATTTGGGGTGGTTAGCATACATTCTGGCTTTAAACTAGCATAATTCAGTGTATCGTGTGCGTTCAACCGTTTCAACATAGAGTCATTGTTAAATTGCACACACATAAATTGTTTTACTGTACGTGAAATATCCGTGTATTTAGTCTTGAGTTATGTATGTATGTACATACATAGTTTTATATTCGTTTTCTAAACACTCCCACGGCCTTGTAACTTTTTTTTAAATATTAATGTCGTCACCAATGACACATCTTTGAATCTTTCAAAGGAAACCGAAACAACTTTTTATATGCACTTAACTCATAGTGTAAAAGCATATTACCAGATATGCCATGTAGTATGTATGTATATATATTCAGCTCGTTGATCTAGCCAGGATCGCTTGTCTGTCCGTGTACCCTAATATCTAGAATTGTTTTCATGGGAAACAGGAAGAGAAAGGCTGCTCTCATTTTAAAAAGTGGAATCCATATAATCGCCGCCGCCGGGGTTTTAATGAAGTTTGTTTATATTTATTATACTGTGTGAAATTTTTCCGAAAAATTTGGCGCATTCCATACAAACGTATCCCTCCTCACTGAGTTTTTTAAATCAGGCTCAAGGGTACCCTTCGGTATCATGAAGATGAGCACAGCAGCGTTCAGTCTTGTTTATTGTTTAAGAATATAAATGTGACTATGGGATCTGTATGGGAACTATCTTTAGATGGACGCTATCATTTCTCTAGCTTATATTAACTTAAACTAGCTAAACTCACCCGCTTCGCCAAAAAACAATTTGAATAAAATAAGAAAAACATTTATTGCAATGCTTTAAGATAGACAGCATTCTTGGTTATTACACCATCGCTCATAAAAACATATAGAGCAGATGGTTTACCTCTCAGGAGATTTAAAAAAAAAACAACAAAATTAGTTGAAAATCAAGGGCGGAGAGGAAAACGCACTCTGTTTGCCATTTATTTTTATAATATCGACTGCACGTTATTTGTTGATAAAATACACTCATTATAAACTAGCTATTTTACATCTGATTACAAATTGGTTGAAAAGTCAAGCAGATATCAACCAAACTGAATTCATATAAATAGAATATATGTAGTTTAAAAAAACTAAAAAACATTAGTACTATTGTGAAAAAATCGTGGGGTGAAAATATGGCACCCCACACGCTTTTTTCACAATAATACTAATTAATTTTGGTTCATTTATATTTTCTGCCTATACATATTGAAAATTATTTTTGGTTTTTAGTTTTTTTAAACTATATGTACATATAGTTTTTTTAAACTATATGTACATATTTATTTTCCACTTTTTAGTTCGATGTGATCATTATTAGTTTGATTGATCATTAAAGCGTGTTTTTTAAGTTATTTTAAACTACATATGTATATGAGTTCGCGTAGGAAGCGTGGGATCCGAAGCCCTCCTGCTTCGTCTTGGGATCCCACGCTTCCAATGCGAACTCATCCGATATGCGCCAAATGTTCATATCCTGCAAACATTTAGAGCTCAGGTGTACGCGAACATATGGATTTTACCTGCACCCAGCACCATGCGTTCGTTGCTAACGACGCAACGCAGGCGTAGAAGCGCACGCACAGTTCTTGTTTCTATGCGTCGTTTGCTTACGAACTGCTCAAATGCACACTACGACGCTGACCCGATGTTCGTTTCAAACGATTCAATGCTGCAGCAGCAACAAATCGAGAGACAACAACAATGCAGAAATGCCTCGAACAGAGGATATGTAAGAAAAGAAACTAAATAATCCTGGTGATCCTTACCAAGATAATTAGATAAACTTATCAAATTATTGTATTGTCATCGGTCCTTGATAAGTATACAAAGTTTAAATCTGACCATTCAAAGTGGGTCAAAATCAAGTTCAAAGAAGTCGGTTATAAACACACAAGTAGACAAACATACAGGTGAAGCTAATATAAGCGTGTTAAAAAGAGAAAAGTATTGGAGAATCAGCGAAGCCGAAAAAAACAAATGACTAATACAAGTTGCGTTTATTAAAAAACTAATTTTAAGTTGCTTTAAATTTGGTTAGATTTTTCGCAGGGTGGTCCATAATCTGCTTACGGCAGAGCAAATACCAAACATGTAAAAGAAAACACAAATCCGTATAAATTACCTTTTTTTTAAATCAATATCTGCGCTGTAAAATAAGTAAAAGTACTTTTTTATACATTCACTTTCCGAATCGTTAAACATTTCGTCAGCAGCAAAAATTCAATCATAGACAAAACTACAACAAAATCAGTGTCCCAACAATATGAAATGAAATGTGCGACCTTGATCTTGTGTTTTGCACTGGCTTATGCATCGGATAATGCATGCGTTTAGTCGACAATTTCTCGCAAAACAGCTATGAACATTTACAAAAACAAATACACTTGATCAGCAATGGCGTGGGTATCTCTGCTTTAAAACAATCTAAAAAGTTAAAGAATAATTTAAAAAAACATTTTTTTTATAAAAAAAAAAAACAGCGGACTCGGCCTGCGTGGCTACGCCCCTCTTTATCTTCGTTTTATAAAGGTGATTTCGCCAAGAATGAAATTTTTCCAGTCTAATTTTACAATTTTTGATTTATCCTGGCATGCTATTATTTTTACTTGACACCGCGACCTCTGCTACTTAACCCTTTTGTATTAAAGTCCACCACGTCACAACATCTACATATCTAGTGGCTGTAAATTGTCCTGCTACCTTTTCGCCTAAGACAGGCTTCAAACTTTATTAATTGTAATACATAACTTTTAGCCGTTTTAAATTTTGATAGAAGCCAACAATCAAAGCCCAGTATACTATTTTCTACAACGATCTGTCCCTTCAGACGCAGCGTTCGCCCCATCACAATATATCCACCAGCACCCTGTTCGGGACTTTCCCCTTTAGACAATTCATCTATCCAGCACATTTTTTCTTGCTTATAACCACGATTTATAGGTTCTTTTAATTAAAAAAAAAAATAACCGTATCATTCTCACCTAGTCATCACATTCTAGGGCGCTAACTCTCCCGTGACTCATACATAAGGCTACCGGCTATTACAATCAGCCACCATCACACACCAAAATCCATCGCATTAATATTGTTCATGAAACTGGTATGATACTCATATGAAATATTTTAAACTTCTGAGAATTATTTTGCTATAATACTGTTAAAAAATTCTGGATCGCGATCTGCGCTATCTACCAGACGGAACATATATTTATAACCTTCGCGGGCGTGTTTAAAAAAGCCGGCAAAATTTCATTATAATTAGATGAACGGTTTAAACACTTAAAAAAATTAACCGACTTCAAAACAGTAACTAAAAAGCGAAAAATAACTAAGTTACATACAAAATACAGAATACTTGTTATACGCAACCTACTGATCTGTTTGAAGTACGTGCGAAAACCGTTGTCGAACACGTAATTTGGATTATTTGGATAAGTAATGAAAAATGAACTTGTAGGGACAAGCAAATATGAAAGACTAAAAATAATTGCATGATTTTTAGGCCCTGTACCGAAGGTACAAGAGCCTATTGGTTTTGTGCAAATGTATGTAACAGGTAGAAATAATGTTCGGAGACCCTCAAAGTTTTGCCCCTAATCCCCAGTGGATCCCCAAACAGAATACTGCAACGGTGTCAAATCGTTTACAGTACTTTATAAACTTCTAAAAAATAAGTATTTATGCCGGGTTGATATCCATAAACTTGAGACCCAAAACGAGTGCAAATGATATTATCGGGTCAGTCGGTCATGGCGGGATCAACTCGACTCAATGAGCTTGCTACGAAACGAATCTTTCGGACCAACTATGAATACCATTCCAGACTATGTGTACATGATATACATAATAATAAAATCAAGATCAATTTTTTTAAAGGAATTCTTTTATTCAAAATATAGTTATTGTTATTATTAGAATTATTTTAACGTCTTCCCATCAAAGGCGGTGAATAACGCTGTGCTTCACGTCGAGGGCGTGTACTTCTGCGTATTGGTATATGAGATAAGACCCTTGTAGTTCTCGCTGGTTGTATGGTTGATTCTTCTGTAGGTATCTGCTTCACCTCACTGTTCTCTGGTGGTGGAGTTGGTACTCTGCTTGTTGACGTTTGCGTCGGTGTTTGCTCAGAAAACTGCGGAATATACGACCAATTTTTATCGTGATCTACAGGAGTTGGACATGTATTGTCGGTAGATATGTTGTATCGAGCTTTAAGTTGATTGATGTGACGAGTTAAAATTCCAATGCTGCTTTGAATTACGTATACCATTTCCCCAGTTTTCGAATTACTGTTCCCTTTAACCACTTTTCGCCTCTTGAGTAGTTACGGGCATACACTGGTTGATTTATTTCAAATTTTGAAGTGGAATTCGAAATATGATGCTTTATTGGTTTTTCTATAATTTGACTGAGAAGTGTGCGATGCGTTCTACCATGCAAAAGTTCTGCAGGCGATTTATCTTGTGCCTTTGGTGAAAACCGGTAGGTGGACAAATATTTTACCAAAGCTTTTTTGATAGCCAACCCGTCCCGGACGTTTTTACCGACTGAAGATTTAAATGTTCTTACAAACCTTTCTGCCAGACCGTTTGATGCGGGATGGAATGGTGCAGTGGTAATATGGTTAATGCCATTCGACTTGCAAAATTGCTTAAAACTGTAAGCAGTAAGTTGGGGTCCATTGTCGCTTACGATTGTTTGCGGAATTCCTTCAATTGCGAATATTGAAGATAGTGCGGAAATTGTACTAGCAGTTGTTGTTGAATTAAGTTGACACACAAATGGGAATTTGAAAATGCGTCTGCACATATAAGCTACATTGAGTTAAAAATTGGGCCTACGAAATCTATGTGTACTCTTTCCCAAGATTGTTGTGGTTCAGGCCAACTTTGGTATTCTTTAAAAGGTGCTACGTTGACAGTCATGCAGATGTCACAATTTTTTGTTAATGAAACGATATCATTTGTAGTTCCCCAATGACCTTCGTATATCAGTTTCAGGATTACTGGTTGCAGTGATTGTGGAATAACTACGCGCATATCAGTCCAATAACAATTGTAAGAGCAAGTTTGCGAACAAAATATGGCTTTAATTCGATTTCGTTAGAATTTAAATTTTCAGGCCATCCATTTTCAACGAAAAATTTTACTCTAGTGAGAATTTTGTCTTTACGAGCATGATGTTGTATAGTTTTTTGATTAACAGCATCTTAACCTCAATTACATTTGCAATAGATTCGCTTTTGTCAAACTCTTCATCTTTACAGATCGGTAAACGTGATAAGGCATCAGCATTACCATGTTGTGATGTCTTACGATAATTAGTTTCAAAACGGTATGTCATAAGTATAACTGCCCACCGTTGTAATCGATGCGACGTCATTTGAGACAGGTGCCTGTCTGGATGAAATATGCTAACAAGCGGCTTGTATCAATATAAACATTCTTCCATATAGATATTGATGGAACCGGTTGACTCCATAGATAATAGCTAATCCTTCCTTTTCAATTTGTCTGTACTTAACTTGATGCCATCAGGATACACATTAGATATGACGGCACCAATGCCGAAAGATGATGCGTCGACAGCCAAAAAAATAGGCAGATGCTCTTGAAAATGAGCCAGGAGTGTTGCGTTAATTATATGACTCTTAAGCTCAGCAAAGGCTTGTTACTGCGAGTCACCCCATATAAGTTTTGTATTTTTGGGGGCGAAGCATGTTCAATGAAGCTGCAATTTGTAATAAATTCGGTATAAAGTTATGGTAATACGTTATTTTACCCATAAAAGCTTCGAGTTGTTTTATATCCTGTGGTGGTTTAAGCCCTTTAACAGCTTTAAATCCTGATTCATCATGTAAGATACCATTGGCATTTATTCGACGACCAATATATTCAATTTAATTTTTTTTGTTTTTTACAACGGATGCCGTTAATTTTTAACATATCGAAAACTTTTTCTAGACTGCTGATGTGCTCTTCGAAGGTAGGTGTATAGCGCTTGCTATACCGTAGGGTAAGCGTTGATATTGGAATAATCCAAGTGGTGTATTAACTATTGTGATAAGCTTTGATTCATCAACAAGTTCTAACTGAAGGTAGTCATCTTTTAAGTCAATTTTGGAAAAATGTTTTCCGTAGCGAATTTCATGAAATAATTTTTCCCTTGTCGGTAGTGGGTACTGATCGATATCGATTTGAGCGTTTACTGCCACTTTAAAATCTCCACAGATTCTAATACATCCATCGGATTTTGGTACTAGTACGATTGGCGAAGCCCAGTTGCTGAATTTGATAGGCTTCCAAATTCCTTCACATACGACGTTCAGCTTCTAGCTTAAATTTAGGCATTAGAGCAAAAGGAATTTGTCTGGCTTTGCAAAACTTTGGATTAACAAATGGCTTTATATGTATGCTAGCTTTATACGTTTTTATTTACTATTTTAACCCTTATTTACTCCTTGTGTGGAAAATCACGCAAAACCAATTTGTTTTTAAATTTTTTCAATTATTTTTCGACCGATGTTTATGAAACTTTTAGACAAATCCTCTCAGATCAATTACATTCAAAAAACACATTTTCGGAGGCAAAAAAAATTTTTAGGTAACAAAATATTAAAAAACTTCAGAATCTGACCCTTATGTGTGAATTTCCACACATATGGGCTTTCTAAGTATTTTGTGTAGAAATATCAATTTCTATCGTCAGAAGTATATGTTATTTAATATTTTAACTATGTAATTGTATGTCAATCAAGCGGCACTTTTACATTTATATGTACATATTTATTCATAGATAATAGAGCTCGTCTGATTATGTCGAGTCTGTAGTTTAAAGCAATACACATATGATAACTTATACACAACACATTAAGAGTGCGAGAGTGAGAACAACAATAGTGTGAGAAAAAAGGGGATTACCCGAACTCAATCAATGTT
Source organism: Leucophenga maculata (assembly GCA_035044805.1). Taxonomy (NCBI): domain Eukaryota; kingdom Metazoa; phylum Arthropoda; class Insecta; order Diptera; family Drosophilidae; genus Leucophenga; species Leucophenga maculata. The sequence goes on along the minus strand of JAWNNP010000002.1, from coordinate 41,878 downwards.
TCATGAAATCATACATAATTGCTTTTAGCAATAAAAACACTAAGTCAGTGTCGAATTTACATTGTATGAGAAAGGTTGATGCCCTTTGTTTCAAGGGTATAAACTATAACTAGTACTTGCACAGTACGCACAAATTCGTTTGCATTTTGTAACTACATTTATTTTTTGAGGATTCTTTGGCTATAAAGTACGCGCATTAATTTGTTTGCTTTTTATTACGGTTATCGTTGTTCATTGGTTGGAATTTTATATTTTGTGATTATTTAAAAAAACAATATGGCTAGACCAAAATATCTCACCGATGAAGAGCTAATCGAAATTTTGAATGATTCTGACGATGAAGATCTTTCTGATAATAGTAAAAATTATTTGCCGGAAGAATGTGATGAATTGACTGAAAGTGAAAGTGAATCCGAATCTTATACAGAGGAACAAAATGAAGGTGTCGAGTCAACAGAAATCGAATCAGTTAATAATGTCGCCGATCCATTGTTCATTTCAAAAGACGGTATCTTTTGGAAATCACAACCACTGCAAAATGGTGCAGGAAGGTTACGTAATGAAAATGTCATCAATTTGCGTCCAGGCACAACACGATATGGTAAAACTCGTGTTGATGAAATCAAAGATTCTTTTCTATTGTTTTTCCTCCACCAATTGAAAATCTTATTCTAGAGTGGACAAACGCCTATGCAAAACAAAAATGTGGAAACAATTATATCGAAATTGATAAAAATTTATTGATTGCATATATCGCAGTACTCATTTTGGCTGGTGTTTACAGGTATGAAGTATAAGTTTGTATTCAAGGTTGATATTAATCAATTATATTTTTCACAATGAATTTTCTTTAGATCAAGAAATGAAAAAATTATGGATTTGTTCGATAGCGAATATGACCGTCCCATTATCATAACGATAATGTCAAGGAAAACATTTCAGTACATGAAACATTCGGTTTGTTGAAGTCATGAGTCGGCGTCAACAAAATTCTATCGACAAATTTGCTCCAATACGAGGTGTTTTTGATAAATGGTCCACACTTTTAGCAGACTATTTTAACCCATCGGAATGTGCTACCATTGACGAGCAATTGCTTGGGTTTCATGGGAGATGCAAGTTTCGCCAATACATGCCTTCTAAGCCTGAAAGATATGGAATAAAATTTTGGCTGTTGGTTTGTTCTGAAACGTATTACGTTTGGAAAATACAACCATATTTGGGTAAGCCAGTTGGCGGTTCAACGGAAAAAAATCAAGGTGAACGTGTAGTTCTTGAATTGGTACAAGGACTGAAAGGTCATAATATTACGATGGACAACTTTTTCACATCATACGATCTTGGTCAAAAATTGTTTTCCCAAGGATTGACAATGATCGGTACACCAAAACGTTAACAATGCAAAAAAGCTCCATTATTCCAGTCAACATTTGCATTTACAGAAAATACAACACTGGTGTCATACGTCGGCAGGAAAGATAAATGCGTTGTTCTGCAAAGCACAATGCATGCTTCCAATAATATACAATCAGACGGAAAAAAATTGCCTGCAATCATCCAGTACTATAACAAAACTAAACGTTTGTTCTAATGTTTTTCATTTAGATTGTTTTGATCGTCAATCAAGTATTTTTTATCCATTAGGTGGCGTAGATGTAGTGGACAAAATGTTATCTTGTTACTGTTGTAAGAGAAAGACGAACCGATGGCCGACAACTGTGTTTTCAAACATTATTGACAACTCAGCACTAAACGCGATGATAATTTATAATGATGTGAACCCGAATTGCCAAAAAAACAAGCAAACCATGCGTCGAACTTTCTTGCGAGAGCTCCGAATATCACTTCCAAAACCATATATGACAAAAAGAAAGCATGCACCCCGAACCAAAACTGCAGTGCGACGAATTCGGCAGTGAGCGGAGAATCTGTAAATGAATCAAAGGTATTGCGCAGTGGTTCTTTAGCTCGGCCCACGTGTCCAACTCGGTCTTACGAATTTAATGAATCTCGTGAAAACTCACCATCAACATCAGGCATTCCACCAAACATTGATGGCAAAGCTAGATGTCACATTTGTTATAGCGAAGGTTCAAACTACAAAAACTATACTTATCAAACATTGTGTTGCTTTTGCATAAAAGGAGTTTGTAAGCGTACACACCAGCGAAATGTTTGTGTAAAATGTCTAGCAGAAAAGCTAATTTAATTATATAAGGGAAATAAAAAAATAATAATAAATTTGGAATTAATAAAATATCATAATTTTTACTCTAAAAATCATTTGTATAGTGCAAATTGCATAGAAATCTCATATGTGTGGAAATCCACACAAAGGGTCAAATTATGAAGTTTTTTTTAGGAGTAAATAAGGGTTAACAGTTTTTTCCAATTGTCCGCATTTCACCATTGTATGTACATAACTCACCAAGTACTGGAATCGGTTTTTCTCCAAACCATATCAAAATACGATTACATTTTTCTAATGTAGGGAATTGCAGTTGCTCATATGTTTGCAAATTAATAATTGATGCTGTTGCACCAGAATCGATTTGGAATTTCACAATTTTTTGCTCGAATTTCACAATACCAGTAACACTGTTTATTGTTTCCATAGATTCAACAAATTTGCTTGTATGTGTGCGTTTTTATTTGTTGAATTAAATTTTTCATTCGTCTTGTTCTTCGTGTTATTTTTTCCAAATTTACTGTCTTGCTTCGAGATGCACACTGGAGCAATATGTCCTGTACGACCACATTTGTTACACGTTGCATCTCTATACTTGCACTGTTCTCTCTCAGGAGAGATAAAGCATTTAGAACATGTTTTATATTTTGTATTTGGTTTGTATTAGTTGTGCTTTTGTTTGCGGTCACAGCATTTACCGGCGTTTGCAGATTTTCACTTTCTTTTATTGCTGCTTCTGCTTTAACTGTTGCTTTAAACGACTCTGCGATTAACAAAATGTCGGCAAGGCTCGGATTAAGTTTCTGGAGTGCGGCGGTTCTAACAGCTTTGTGCGGTGTGTGTACGATTAGTTGATCGCGAATCATTTTGTCAACGAAATTCGTAGAACAATTTTCGGAGGAGCATCTAAATTCGCACTCTCTTGCAATACCTCGTAGGTCGGCTACATACTCGATGTTTTTGATTTATACTCATTCCCCTCTTGAAGAATTTATATCTTGCTGCTACAACATGTCTCTTTGTTTGAAAATATTCCGTTAGCTTATTAGTTAGCTGTTCGTACGTCTTTTCATATATATTTCACTTCCGAATAAATTTTTTAAAAGCATGGATAATTCAGTTCCGATCCACGGAAGAGAAAAGGATTTTTGCTTAACAGCAAATTTTATTGAGTATGCCACAAACAACATTTTGTTAAGTTGTTCTAAATATGACTAACATGTTTGCGGTTCCTTGTGAAATTGTTGGAATGCTGGTACATTTTCTATGTGTGTGTGTAGTTATTCACGATTGACACCATAAATTCTTGTTGTTGTTTCAAGAGTTTTTCAGCAAACTCTTGTTGTTGCCTGAGTAATTGCTCGACGGATTCAGCCATCTTTTTTTTTTTTATGCAGAACACAATCAAAATCACGAAATTAGTCGTTAGTTTTAGTTTATCAATGTTTTTATATGCAATGCTATGCTTTTTATTTTTTTTGTTTTCTCTCGTCGCCACTGTTATATATACTATTTGTGTCTATATATAAATCAGTTAAACGCGTGCGTCTTCTATCACGACTTACAAAGAACTGAACTTTATTGCTTTATATGTATTTCATACAATATTCAAATATTGCCACATAATCTAATGTTAATAGGTTGCATTTTAGGGATGTAACAGTGCACATCTGTTATAAAACGTGTGCACAATGGCTTACATCAAAAGTTAGATAGAAAGAAGCTATCCGAAATATGGGTTTAACATTTGCGCAACATCAACGAAAATCATGAACGTCTGTCCGTCTGTATGAACGAAAGGATCTCGGAAATGGTAATAGATAGAGACTTCGTGTTTTTTGCATTCGACTAGGACTTCTCCGGAATTTTAAAAGTTTATTTTAAGAAAATTACAGTCGGTTACGCCCGACTGTAATTTTCTTACTTGTTTTATTGTGGTTTAATTAACTGTATCTTACACAAATTCCAATAAAATAAATGATATGAAAATTAAGATTCAATGGGATACAGGCTGTCTTGAAGTCGAGCACACTTGACATTAATATTTTTTTAGCACGCTTTTACTAGCTTGGTCTGTATGTATGTAACGGAATCTTTCAACTAAGTTTTCACCAATTCCTTACTTCAAAATAACTTGTATTAAGCGCCGATGTCTATATAATAATTGCATAACTTTGACCTTATATACTAAATATACCTATGGTACCACTGAAAGGCGAATGCTGCCATTAATTCTGAGTTGGGCTTCTACCGTACACTAAACGTAAGGCTGTACGTTAGATCACGTGGTTATTTATTTGGATTCTCGGATTTTTGCTACCAGACAGGAATATGTAGCTCTTAGTCGCAGAAGGTCATTGAATGGTATCCAAATAGAAGAACTTGATTGCTTTAAGTTAACAAGAGAGTTCTATGTAATGGTGACGCATTAAATAAAATGGCTAGGTTACGAGAACAATAATGATATAATTTAATGACTATCATAACATATGATATATATACTAATAAAAATCAAGTTGCCTTATCACTAATACATATAACTGTGTTTTGAGAATAAAAAAAAAAAGTTAAAGTTAATTTTTTGTCAATCACTTAATTCTCATTTTAAACATATTCAAATTTTTTTTACTTTTTAGTTCACATTACTATTGATTTTTTTAGTTTTTTGAAACTATAATTTTAAGTTTTTTTTATATAATTTGCATGCAAATTGCGAAGATTGGCTAATTCGTGCCTAAAAGATCATTTTCTGGTGTAGGGAAACCCATGAAAAAAAGGCGGAATTAATAACTTTTGTTCTTTCTTTGTGTGGACTTGCAGGTGCCAATATTGAAATTGAACCTTAAATCTGTATAGGGAATATATTCCTATAGTGCTCCATGTGGAACATTTTGTTTAAATTAGTACATAATACACAAAATTTGACGTTTCAAAACAAAACGAAAACAAATTGTTAATTTGTTCATTCAAAACTAAGAATGAAAGTGTACTACCGCTCAGAAAGAAAGAGAACAGAAGATATGATATATCCGAACTTAAAAGCTGTATCTTTATAGTATCGAAGTTTTTGTTGTTCATAGATAGACAGACGGACATGACTATCAGCCATGCTCCCATTTTCGCAATCACAAACATTTTGCGTTTTACTTTTTAAATCGCAAAAATCAAATCGGTTGCAGTTAGGCAAGTGGATTAAAAGGTAAAAGCAATATTTTAAGATAATTTTGATATACACACTGTTCAATATTATTGATACTGATTTTAAACTTTAAATAATTATTTAATGAGTGTGCCTCAAATTTTCGAAGCTGCGAAATCAATCATAACAAAAGCAATTTGAGCTTTACTAAGGCCAATAACACAAAGATTTGTCAGGGTTGACTTATTAATTAGTGAAACGCGAAATGTTTCGAAACAATGTTTAAACAATTGGTTTTGTATGTTTGAGTGTAAAGTATTAACGTTCAAATAATGAAATAGCAATATTATTATAATGGATAAAAATATTTTCGTGCTGAAAATTTTAATAATTAATTACGAATGAACCACTATTAATACTTAATTCTAGAATTTTATGCATCAAAACATGCAATTGAAAATAAAAATGGCATTTTGATATTTTACACAAACTCAAAACATTAACCAAACAGCTGTTTTTGAAAAATGAAAACGCTGCAAAACACATTAGAAATGTAACATATCAATTGTAATTTTTTGCGTTTTGTGGGAGCACGTTCAATCGAACGATTTCATTGAAATCGCAAAACGCAAAAGTAAGCGAAAATGGCTGTATAAAAAGTTTTTGTAGAGTCACCTCTTTTAGTGATATGATTTGGAATATTTTATTTGGATTGAAAGGTGAAGAAATTTCTTTTAAATTTACCAATATTAATAAAATTTGGTCATACAGGGAGTAGTTGGACATGGTAAGTCCCAACGACACCTCATACACCATATGCATATTCATTCAATACAATTGATTTGAGGAATGAATAGGAGGAATGAATATATGTATATATATATATATATATATATATATATATATATATATATATATATATATATATATATATATATATATATGTCATTTTTAAATCTTTATTAAGGACAATCTATCCTTGTCCCGTCAGTGTACGCAGATTTCACTGTATATATATATATATATATATATGTACATTTTAATGTCGGAATATTCGATGCACCGCTCCTATATAAACAATAAAACTTCCGACCCATTTGAGGTACAGGGATGAAATTTGTACACATGTTAATGGGATCCGGAGAAATAATCGTACTAAGTTTGGGCAAAATCGGAGGAAGCAGTCCCCACCCTCAATTTAGCGGTAAAGAAATTTCGTAATTTCTGCTGTTCAAGCCACAGAAAACGCTTTGGTCACTTGGTAGTCTCGAAGATTTTTTTTTTCAGTTGTGCAAATAAGATTTTATACAGATTGATCTTCTGATTCTGATCAATATATATATATGTACTACTAGCTTTTACTCGCGACTTCGTCCGCTATCTCTAAAAGTATTATTATTGTAGTAGTATTTTATTGCGTTGAAAATAGTTTCAAACATCTACAAACTTCAAGTAAAAGTGAGACCAAACTCAACGAAAATTGTTAAAAAACATGTAAGCCCACGCTTAAAAATTTTAAAAATTTCTGTTATGTTTTTTATTTTATTTTTATTTTATACGTCACATCAATACATTTTAAGGGGTTTACCTACTGTAATATACTCCTATAAACTGTATTAAACGACTTATTTCGTTCAGCGAAAACATGGAGATTGTGCTTGTTCGAAACACGTGAGCAAGCTACGTAAAGCTGACCGTGGGAAAAACATGGCGTACCCAAATGTATTCCTGCAACCTTTAAAGTTTGACCTTGGGATTTATTGATGGTCATCGAAAATGCAACTTTTAGTGGAAACTGCAGACGTTTAAAATTAAAAGGTAAATTATTAGGTATAATTGGGATTCGTGGAATAAGCACACTGTCTTCCTTTGCCTCGCCAGTTAAAATTGAGGCCTTTATAACATTCCTTCCTAATTCTGTGACTCGCAATCTAGTACCGTTCCACAAGCTCGGAGGGTCTATGTTGCGCATTAGCAAAACCGGTACACCTACCTTCAACTCCAACTTATGGGAGGGCACCCCGGATAGGTCCAAAGAGTTTAGAAACTCCACGGGGTAACTCGTGGAATCATCGGATGACATGACTGTGTCGATGGAATTGTACACGAATGTTTCATTAGTTATTCCATCCAAAACTTTTTGATTGGTTTTTGCAACAATCTCGTTTTTTGGTGCCAGTATAGTTCTTTCACACAACCAATTTTCATCTTCAATGTTTCGTTGCAAGTTCGGAAAAACGTTTACAATAAGTTCTTGTTCCGAATTCACAATGTTACAAAATTGATTGGTGAATAAAACCATGCCTTCTTCATCTGTTTCTAGTCGACCTTCACCTATTTCGAGCAGTTTCTGAGCATATGCACCCGACTCTAAATCGCTGTATAACTGGACTCGCATGTTAGTGGTTAGATGCAGCTTTTCAACTTTGCTCCACATACATACATACTTTCAGGCAAAATTTGCCTAAAATCCCCAGCCAGTAACAACACCACACCACCCATCAGCTTACGATTGTTGTGCATGTCTTGTAGACATCGGTCAAGCGCCTCGATGGCGTGTTTGTGTGACATGGTACATTCGTCCCATACAATCAGCTTACATTGTTGTAACAGGGCAACGCGACTGCTACTCTTGCTGATATTGCACGTTGGGGTTTCCTCACTTGCCAGATTAAGAGTTAATTTAAAAATTGAGTGTGCTGTCCGCCCACCTCTTAACAATGTTGCAGCGATTCCAGAGGAAGCCACAGCTATTGCAACATTACAGTCTCTGCGAATTTTAGCTAAAAGTAAATTAAGCAGAAAAGTTTTACCTGTACCACCAGGTGCGTCAAGAAAAAAACCTCCGCTTTCATTTCTTTCAATTCGTTGACATATTTTCTGGTAAATTTCTTCTTGTTCAGGCAGTTTCGCAGTTTCGCTCACGTGAGCATCTAATATGGTCGTGTCGTAAATAAGCTCTCTGAAAAATCATTTGACAACTCTCCTGTGCGCTGTGGTGTAGGCATACCAAAGTCAGATAATATCTTTCCTGAAATTGACATTATTTTGTCCTCGATCTGTTTGAGTGCTTCATTGAAACAGAGATCATCGTTGAAGAACGATGTCGCGAGACGCAGTTTGATCACCACTAACTACTACGGCAGCTATTTCATTTGTGGTCGGGACATTGAATCGACTCTCGTGTTGATCACGTGGTACACGGTGTGGATGGATCACAACTTTATAACTGTCGTTTGGCACTCTATCTTTCGCTGATTTAAATTCATGTACCAAATCGTTATGAGCGTGTAGAACTCTTTGTATTTTTTGGACTACGTTCTTTTCTACTCCTTGTACGTACTCCAGACGCCTATTTACTTCAGCTTCCTCATCACCCATGAAGTAAACTTGTAAAAATTGAGGTTGCATATTAGTCGCAGGGAGCAAGGAACCAATTCTGTGGTATACTTGACCTTGAACAGTGAAAGTCGGACAAAATCCTGGCATTGAGACAATTTTATCCGCTCCAAAAGACGTCATATGGAAGCATGAATTATATTTTCTAATATTTCTTAGAAAACGGCGAGACTCATCGGTTTCATTAGAGAAAAGATTTTTCAGTGGTTCAACCGGCTCATCTATTGTAGAAATTCTACTTTTCCTCGCGAACAACAAATGCCTGCCGTTTCTTCTTGCCATTTAAGAGCTCCACAACATCGGCAATCTTTGTTCATTGCGCTTATTTTTATAAGTTTGTAACTTTCATATTCAAGCGTCTCGTCGTACTCAAATGCCGCTTTGTCGAATGCACCCCATGTGTTTTTCCTAAATGTTTGACGATGCTGTACCGCCCTTTCAGCAACAGCGCTTCTGCGGGCTTCAGCCATCTCAACGGTTTCTGTGGCCCTTTGAAACGCGATATAAGCTGCCTGCTGTTGATGCCGAGCTTGGGACTGCTCCGGTGTCTCAGCAGCTCTTTGGGACGCCATATACTCCGCATTCTGTTGACGCCGAGCTTGGGACTGCTCCGGTGTCTCAGCAGCCCTTTGGGACGCCAGATACTCCGCATGTTGTTGATGCCGAGCTTGGGACTGTTCCGGTGTCTCAGCAGCTCTAGCTACCTTCATTGCTCGTGCTTTCTTTGACTTTTTTGAAAGATTACTCTTACGCTTTCGGTCCATAATAAATAATAATAATAATTTTTTATAGAAAGAAATTACTCTCAAATAATTTTTGATTTACTTGACAATTATTTCTTAGTAGGATTAGTAATGAAGTAACAAGAACGTAGCCTATGTTCTCTTCCATCAACCCATCTATCCCTATTCCAAAATTTAGACGAATTGGTAGAGCGGTTTAGCCGTAAGAGAGGAACATCCATACACACATACACACATACATACAAACTTTCGCATTTATAATATTAGTAGGATTAAATTTTGTGCGGTCTAACTATCATATTCTACTTATATGCATTATAAGTGCGAAACCTTGTGTGGATATATGGATGGGTGGACGGATGGATGGATGATTGGATGGATGAAATGATTAATAAATGGATGGATGATGGCTGGATGATGGATGGATGTATGGAGGTTATTTTCTTACACCTAAGCCGCAGAGCCAATTCGTATGAACTTTGGTGTAGAGATAAATGGAATCTTGAGCAAATGGAAAAGAGAGCATAGGTTTTTTTTTCACAAAATAGAAGTAAAATTTATTGAAAAGTGTGACTGTCTATTAGTGTACGTTTATACCATGGAGTTATTCATGAAAACACTTCATGAAAAGTAAAAAATTGTGCAAATAAAAGCTTTTTAATGAAATGTTGGTCATCATGAAAACATTCCGTGAATATTTTTCTATTTTATGTAATTATTCAGTCATTGTAACCTGATAGTTGTGACGTTGTATGACAAATGTGAATTGTATAAGACTCCAGGCGCAAAATTTAAGTTGGAGCTGACTTTGTTTTATTTTCAGTTTCCAAGAACGGAAACAATACAATTGCGGCGAATTGAGCCTTTTTTGGATTCCTCTGCATTATACAATAGCATTTCATACTTAATTTTAAATTAATTTGAACAGTTTTGTTTTATATTTTTTCTGATATATGGTGCCACCTCATTTAAAAGTGTCAACTTTGATTTCTTTTCATGAAGTTGTAAATATTGTATAAATAGGGCATAATAAATTTGTACAAACTTATTATACCCTATCATTTTGGCTAGAGTGTATATTTATACGAATTAGTATTAAGTCGTATTATAATTTACTAGCTTTTACCCGCGACTTCGATAAAAAGTATTTTTTTTTTTTTTTATGATATTCTTAGCGTATGATATCTACCAAGAATCTGATTTTTTAACAATTTTCGTTGAGTTTGGTCTCACTTTTGCTTGAAGTTTGTAGATGTTTGAAACTATTTTCAGCGCAATAAAAACTTTACGTATCTTGTTATGGATAATGCCTCGGCCTACACCGAGCGTGCACGTCTGGTAATGGCTAATTGCTCAGCGGTTCCTTTCAGGGTGGATTCGACCGGCCAGACATCACGTAGCAATCCTAACAAAACATTTCTTAGATATTTATCCCTCTTCACTACATGCTTCCATCCAAGGATAGATATCTGGTACTCCGCCTAGGAGTGAAATGTCGTACATTCCGATTTTGTTGCCAATGATATCGGGATTTGTTGTCCTGATCCCTGCGTGTCCCTCCCTACCATGGGTTGCAATGTCCGTTACTGCAACCGCCCTAATTTCCTCACATCACTTTTTCATCACTCTATCGTTGTCAGAATGACACACACACATAAATTTATTTCACCACATATTTAAACTGGACTTACACACATTTAATGATTTTCTCCTATCACTTATACTTTAGTTACAATTTGGAAAAAAAATACAATGTTCAAAAAAAATTTACAAAGAAAGTACATATGTATAAAAAAACCAACTTAAAATACAATTAAAAAAAATTCACCAAAATAAATAAATAAACAAGTGCAATAATATAAATAATATCATAGAAATATTTTCAATTAATAATATATATAAATAGTACCTATGATTAACTATAATATTATTTATTCTTTCTTAAGATCGGTAGGGATAAATTTTGTGCCGCTGTCAGCGTTTTGTATCTTTTTATTAATAGACATAATGTTTTCGTTTGTTTTCTACTGTTGAGTTTGCAGTTTTTTTTTGAGTTACTGTATAGTATAACTTTGCCTACCGCTTCCTCTCGAGCGCTCTAAGATAAAGGGACTAGCTTTTGAGCTGAGCTTAAAAGCTTGGGTATATAATTTTGTTTGTTCTTTCTTTGGTTGTTGTATTTCTGTTCAATTAGTTTCTGTTGTTGTTGCATTTATGTCAAATAATAAGTTTCTGTTGTTGTTGTTGTAATTATGTCAAATTATTAGTTTCTGTTGCTGTATTTATTTTAGGTTACTATTATCGGTTATTTTTATGTCTCTAATAAATTAGTGGTTGACGGCTGCACCTAATTCCTTGCCCTTCCTCTCCTTTACAAGGGTATTTCGTTTACTAATTTCACTAAATTCTAAAAACTATATGCATTAATTGGAAAAATTAGGAAAATTTACTATTTAATAGATAAAAAAAAATTATATTTTGGATTCGGTAGGTTCGAGTTTATGTTCATCTTCTTGTAGTCGTTATTAGGCCCTGTACCGTATGTACAAGAGCCTATTGGTTTTGTGCAATTGTATGTAACAGGTAGAAATAATGGTCGGAGACCCCCAAAGTTATCCCCATTATGATCAGGAGTGATAGAGGAGTCGATATAGACGTGTCCGTCTGTATGAACGAAAGGATTTCGGAAACGTTAATAGATAGAGACTTCGTGTTTTTTGCATTCGACTAGGATACTCAATTATTTTTGTGCCGAAGAAATTTTTAGCCTTGTGGTGATTTTGTGGGGACGGGCTGGGAGGGGCAACATTTTAAAATAAACTTGTGAAATTCCGGAGCAGTCTTAGTCGAATGCAAAAAAAACACGAAGTCTCTATCTATTACCGTTTCCGAGATCCTTTCGTTTATACAGACGTACGGACGGACAGCCGGACGGACGGACATACGGACATGGCTATATCGACTCCTCTTGTACCTTCAGTACAGGGCCTAAAAACATTCGATCATCCCGTTTTGAAAAAGAAAATCACGCCACATTTTTGTTTCATTTTATAACGGGCCGATGTATCTTATTACTTCATTCGTTTTGTGCATACGTTTTGGTGAAATCCTATCAGGAGCTCATACAAGCAGATGACCGATTGCATTTTTGATTCACCTTTCACTTGTGCTTTAATTATAAGCCTAAAGCTTAGCTTTCGCAGATGACGTCATGTCCTAGCTTTCGCTCTACTAGCGGAAGCTCCTGCTGTGTATATTGATGTGGATTAAGTTTCTTTATTACATTGTGTGTTTCAAAATTGTTGTGACAAATTTTAAATATTTAAGTTCAAGTTTGTCCGTTACAATTTGCGACGCATTTTATCCAGACAACCAGCTAACAAATAAAGTTTTCGCACGTAACAACACACTACGGTTTTGTTTCTTTGCTTAAAACAAAACAGTAGTGGACACCGTGCCTCTCATAGCTAATATATTGATTATAAAACGTTTTTACACTTTCTTTGACCAGACGACATGCACAAAAGTCCAACGTAGGCCACCGCCCACACCCTGAGATACAAAGTCTCATCTCTACCAGTTGTTGTTTCAAATCTTTAGCGTGAAAAACACCCAGAGAAGTCCTTTTAAAGTCACTGAGCACAAAATTACGTTAAAAAACTTCTTGCCCCACCGCATACTTTATATCTCGTGTTCGTTTATTATAATTGTGAGCTCCCCTTTGGTATGCCATATGCAAATTCTGTTTCACCTCACTTCGGGATAACTGAATAAAATCTGATTTATTCAAACCTTGGATTTCGGACTTTTCGAGTGCGTCCAATTTTCTGGCTAACTTGTAGTCCAGCCCACTGGTAAACATATGCTGTCCAAACATGGCATAATACGGTGTAGTTTTGATGGCTGAATGTAATGAACTACGAAGCAACGCCTGTATTTGGTCAAGCCGAGTGTCCCAAAGCTGGTGATTATTGTCAATGTGTGTCCTAATTGCTGTTAGAATGGATTGATTCACGCGTTCTGATGCATTCGATTGTGACGCATAGTAAGCTGTCCGTATGTGTTATATATGGTGCAATTCTAGAAAAGATTTAAATTCCTTACTGATAAATTGTTTGCCGTTATCAGTATGAATAATTTCTGGTACTCCGAATTGACAAAAAATATCTGACTTCAAGAAATCGACCATATTAACGGCGGCGGCTTCCTTCATCGCTTTAAGCCATACGAATTTCGTAAAATGATCCAAAGCAACAAATAGGTACGCATTTCCTTTTCTAGATCTAGGATATTTGCCTAGGAAATCTAAATAAAGCTTTTGCAGTGAACGACATGTTTGGTCGTGCTATTCTATTATTGCATTTACACTCCTTGCATATGTCACAACTTGTTACATAAGCGTGAACTTGTGCTGTCATGCGCGGCCAATAGTAGAATTGTCTCAACCGAGCCCAAGTCTTGCCTATACCACCATGCATGGCAACATTTTTTTCGTGTGCTTTTCTCACCAATTCATTTTTAAGTGACTCTGGCACCCATAGCTTCCAGGTGTAATCGTCAAGGTCACTTCGATCGAAATTGGTACGCTTAAAGAAAAGTCCGTCTCTGACCTGTAAATCAGGAAATTTGTCTATATTTTCCTTCACTGTATTAATTCTGCCAACGTACTCTTCGGAATCAAACTCTATTGTTTCAAAGTCAAGAAAGTCAAGCTCTTCCATTTGTAATTCTTCCGAGCGAGATAACATATCCGCCACTATGTTCTCGCTGCCTTTACGATGTTCTATATTAAAATTATACGCCTGTAAAGTTAGGGACCAGCGTGCTAGTCGACCACTCAAATCATGCAAACTCATAAGCCATTGGAGGCTGGAATGGTCAGTAATTACAGTAAAAGGCATTAGCTCTACGTAAGGTCGGAGTCGTTCTATGGCCTTTACTGCCGCCAAACATTCCTTTTCCGTAACACTATAATTTAACTGAGCTCCACGTAATTTCTGGGAGTAAAATGCTATAGGCCTATCATTGTCTATCCTTTTAGAATAACACCGCCCCGATGCCAACATGACATGCATCGCACTGAATATATAAGTGCTTATTGAAGTCAGGATGTACAAGCACAGGGGCGGATGTGAGTGATTTTTTTAACTTTTCGAACGAATTCATGGCTTCTTCGGTCAATACAAATTTCGCCTTTGCTTTAAGGCAGTCCGTCAATGGTGCGGCTAAAGCTCAAAAATTTTGTATAAATCGTCTATACCATCCGGCAGTTCCTAGGAAACTTCTAACTTGGCGCACTGTCTTTGGTGTTTGTATCTGCAATATCGCCGAAACTTTATCTGGATCTGTTCGTAACATCGCTGCACCTATTACAAATCCCAGGTGTTTGTTCACCGGCGTGGCCAGTAAACCAAAATCTCCAGCTTCGGTGACGTTGTCACTTCCGCTGAAATAGCGACCTAGTCGCTAGCGGTGCTGGGTTCACTCCCTGTAAGAGAAAATAATCCGCACAGCATTGATGCGTATAAGATGCTTTATATACACACCAACTTATAGTCCTGCAAGTGATCCTGTAAGTCCGCTCAACAAATCCGCAGCCGTTCCAAAAGCAAAATCACGGCCGGTTAATAGACACTGTTTATCTTGGTTTTAAACAAAAAACACTCGCCTTTAGTTTCGTATTTATTATTAATTTAGTTGCGTTTATTTTATAAAGGCTCGCAATACAGTATATAGTTCACTATATGTGGTGCCAAGTTGCACCAATTATTAGTTACTTAGTATTATTCACTTAAATAAATAATATAAACTTAAAGTATATAAATACGTCCAACAACACAAATGTTGGAGCATAAAATACACTAACAAAAGTATTAGCTCTGCCCACCGTGGCAGAGACCTACACGATCGAGTTGAAGGCGCGGTGACGAAATTGCATCTGAACTTTCTAATGCAAGCGATTAAAAAGAAACAAAACAAACAAAATGTATGCAAAAGGTTATTACAATAACAAATATTAATAGAGAGAAGATAATTAACGGTTTCTTCTCTCCCGCTTGCTCTTTAGGCCCTGTACCGAAGGTACAAGAGCCTATTGGTTTTGTGCAAATGTATGTAACAGGTAGAAATAATGGTCGGAGACCCCCCAAAGTTACCCCCATTATGGTCAGGAGTGATAGAGGAGTCGATATAGCCATGTCCGTCCGTATGAACGAAAGGATCTCGGAAACGGTAACAGATAGAGACTTCGTGTTTTTTTGCATTCGACTAGGACTGCTCCGGAATTTTACAAGTTTATTTTAAAATCTTGACACGCCCCCCTTCCCCATAAAATCACCCCCAAAGGCTAAAAATTTCTTCGGACCAAAAAAAAGTAAGTATGCCAGTATAGAAATATCGTCTTTCTAAGCCAAAATCCAAAAAGTTCATCAAAATCTGGTAATATATGACGATTTTATAAGCAATTGAATTTGAGCGACCCCCCTTTTTGTTTCATACATAAAAAAATGTTTTATAAGGCACTTAGTCGTGCAGTGAGAAGTGGTCATGTGTTTGGTCATAAGCTAGGGGAACATTTAGTGTGTTTATTAGGCGACCTGTACTGGTACAGGGCCTCTTACAGTCGGTTACGCCCGACTGTGATTTTCTTACTTGTTTTCTATTCTATTTGCTATTGTACAAGTTCAGAAAAATAACTAAAACTTAACCCATTATTGTCATTCGAGGCATAAACATTCCGCCCACCTTGCCGCTACGCAGAAAAAAACTTAACAAAATAATTACATCAAACTTATTAAATATGTGTATATAAATATATAAATATATGTTGAAGCTGCGGTTAAAGATGATCAGCTCTCCTGGACCAACTGCTGCTTGACGCCCAAATGAACAACGCTGGTACTGCGCCGATTTTTGTCTAGGACTAGCTGGATCCTTGCGTAGACTTCACCATCGATTCTCGATCCGATTCTACTAGCCTCGTAAAAGCTGGGATCGACCAACTGCAGGTACCGAAGATGCGTCAAATGCTCGAGTTTGACCAACCTCGACGGTACTCCGCGTGCCCGCTGTGGCACCACGTTTATTACCACACAATACTTTGTGGATTTTGCTGCTGTCGGACAATTTATTGCTGATATTGTCCCGAAGACACCACTGGCAAGACTGCAAACCTTGTTCGCAGTAGTCAGCTGCTCCCTCCATCTCGACGTGTGGCGCGCAGTACGTGCGACTTCATCAAGCTCCATACGCGCCACACTTTTTGCAGATCAGCCTTTTTTTCCGTTGCCAAACCCGATCGATGTGCACTAGACCACCAAGTTTGGAGTTCTCGCGCTGGCACTCCCAAACTTCGATCCGTTGTTCGTCCGGGTCCACGTGCCGGCGAGCTGTCCGATGTGGACGATTTTGTCCACTGCTGCTCTGGAGGTCTGCCCCTGCAAATATATAAAAGAAAAGTAGCTCCACACCATCTATATGAAAACCTTTTTCTTTTACCTGACCAACTATTCACCACTGGTTGCAATTTGTGCATTTTCAACCTAGGCTGCACCTGCCTCATTTCTAAAAAGGCCTGAGTAGTTTCCTTATAAACTGCCTCATTAAAACCTCTAATAAAATGGTCAACTTCCTGCTTATGACCAATATTACAATAGGCCTGAGAAGTTTTTCTACTAACTATCTCATCAAAACCTAAAGTAAATCTCTCAACTTGCTTCTCTTTCATAAGTCGATCAACAAAAACTGTTCTGTGTGCATTGACTTCTGGAACGCTGTTTTCGCATTTACTTGTTTTTTCCATTATAGCAGAACCCGGAAATTCGTTCTCACTATTTACCTTATTTTGCCTATTTTTTAAAATCGGCAAACTAGCTCCGTATTTTTCAAGACCGACTTGTTCCCATCTAAGTCGTCTATCTTCAACACCTATATAACTTTTCTCAATTTTGTGCACTTTTTTCTCCATTCTGACTAAACTATTTGTCGAACTTCTTAAAGGTGCTGGGTCTGCAGTACACTTTTGAGACCCATACTCCTTCCTATCTTTAACGATGTCGATATCCATGTCTAAACAGGCCTGCATAGTTTTCCCATCAACTATCGCATCAAAACCTCTATTTAGACTCTCAACACCTATACTATGATTCTCAGTTCTAGACACTGCAATACACTTTTGCGACGCACGCTTAATTTCAACCTTAGCAATACATATCCATGTCTAAACAGGCCTGTGTAGTTTTTCCACCAACTATCGCATCAAAACCTATTAGACTATCAACATCACTCCGCTCAGAAAAAGAGAGACACGGCTGACTTCTTGTCATGGGTAGTTGCTGCGTAACAGAAATTGGCTCCGAAACATTTGTTGTTACCAAATCGGATGACTTATCCGAATCCTTGTGCAACAATATGTTGTGCTCTCCTTTACAAAATACACAATTATTTCTTTTAGTACAATTTTTACCTAAGTGCGAACTAGAGAAACATTTCGAACAGAGACCTAATTTATTTATTAATAAAATTTGTGCATCGACATCCATAATTAAAAACTTTGGACATTGTCTAAAAAGATATCGATACCCAATGCAAAACTTGCACCGAATCTCATCGCTTTTTGCCTTGACTGCATCTGCAGAAGGCACAGGTGAAATACTTTTATTTGGCTTAATAGTATGTACCGGCGAATTACTTTTAAAATTTTGGATAGTCTCACGAATCTGGCTACAACCACGTACAAAGGTTCGAAAGCACAAATTGTATCGCGTCATCATATCTTTGAAATTTTGAACTATTATTTTGAAGGCTTATTCGCGCTTCTACAAATTATGAGGACACAAACAGCAACCAAAAATTAATTTATTAAATTTTATTAACTTTATTTGGTTTTCCAAACAAAGAGAATAAAACTTAATAAACGAACGATTTGAGCCAAAAAATAAAAAACATATAACATATAATAAGCACTTTAATTAATTTTTCTTTAAATAGAAAAATACTTAGTTTCTTAAATTTTGTACAGTAATTTTTGGTCGCACCGTAAACAATCAAACTGAATCAATTTTATTAGCGTTATTAGCAACAACAACTTCAACACATAGTATGTTGACCTGTCGCTGCTGCAGCGGTGTTCTAACGAAAAAAACGGGAACCAAGCAAATTGCAAAAAATGGATCTTCGATTTTTTCTCAAAAAAAAAAAAAAAATACTTATCTCCAAACATAAACTTTTGAGAAATTAGTTAATTATCAACTCACTTGACCACTTGTAGACCATCCGGCTCGAAGGACCAAAATGTTCACCGGCTTGGCCAAAATCTCCAGCTTCGGCGACGTTGTCACTTCCGCTGAACTAGCGACCTAGTCGCTAGCGGTGCTGGGTTTACTCGCTGTAAGAGAAAATAATCCGCACAGCATTGATGCGTATAAGATGCTTTATATACACACCAACTTATAGTCCTGCAAGTGATCCTGTAAGTCCGCTCAACAAATCCGCAGCCGTTCCAAAAGCAAAATAACGGCCGGTTAAGCCCTCTTTAATAGACACTGTTTATCTTGGTTTTAAACAAAAAACACTCGCCTTTAGTTTCGTATTTATTATTAATTTAGTTGCGTTTATTTTAACTATAAAGGCTCACAATACAGTATATAGTTCACTATATGTGATGCCAAGTTGCACCAATTATTAGTTACTTAGTATTATTCACTTAAATAAATAATATAAACATAAAGTATATAAATGCGTCCAACAACACAAATGTTGGAGCATAAAACACACTAACAAAAGTATTAGCTCTGCCCACCGTGGCAGAGACCTAACACGATCGAGTTGAAGGCGCGGTGACGAAATTGCAACTGAACTTTCTAATGCAAGCGATTAAAAAGAAACAAAACAAACAAAATATATGCAAAAGGTGGTGGGTTATTACAATAACAAATATTAATAGAGAGAAGATAATTAACGGTTTCTTCTCTCCCGCTTGCTCTTTTTCTATTCTATTTGCTATTGTACAAGTTCAGAAAAATAACTAAAACTTAACCCATTATTGCCATTCGCGGCATAAACACCAGATATTTCAAATATTTAAAACAGAACTTTGATTTTTCTAACCCTATGGTGAGGTTTGCTTTACGTAAACAGTCGGCAACTTCACGAAGAAGTTGACAGTGTGTCTTAAAATCCCGTGATATTACTAATAAATCATCCAAGTAGACGAACACACTATTTTTGAGACGTTGTGGAATCACTTTGTCCATAACCCTACATTGCAGAGGCATTGCAGAGGCCGAACGGCATAGCCCGAAACTGGTACAGAGGACGCCCAGGGACAGTAAATGCAGTATATTTTCTGCTATCTGGTGCCAGTTCTATCTGCCAAAATGCATGTTTTAAATCAACACTACTAATATACACCGTTTCATCCACTCTACTAAGCACTGACTCTATACTTTGAAGTGGATATGCATCCTTTATTGTGGCTGTATTCAGCTTCCTTGCATCTAAACAAAAACGGCTTGCGTACTAGTGTGGTTCGATTGCTCCAGGGACGCTCGCTCTCTTCAATGACGCCAACATATTGTCAATCTCGACGAGAAGTAGTTCCTGTACGGCCGGAGACACAGGATAGAACCGCTCCTTCACCGGTACTGCACCCTTTATGAGTTCGATAGTGTGAGCTTCTACGTTTGTCTTCCCAAGACCGTCTTTTTCAAAGTAGAGAAACCTATTCTTGACTTCATCTAACTCAAACTGTTGCTGTGGAGTAAGAACATGTGGCTCTACGGCTTCACTTTTCGGCAATAAATCTGCCGGTAATTCCATTACGTATTCAAGAGTATTGCCTAGAATTTCAGGTGTTAAGTTAAATTTTCGCCAGAAATCCACCCCCAAATACAATTTCTGCTCCAATGTAGGGCACAAATATAAAACCATATCACAAGTACGGCTTTCGTAAGTAACCGGGACAAAAACTTTACCCTTTATTGTATGTGGTGAACCTCCGGCAGTTTTAACCCGAGAATAAAATGGTAAAATATGTATCCCATATTTATTTAGTTCCTCAAAACTATCTCTTCCCAGCACACTAACGGATGCACCTGTGTCTAATAAGCCCGATATCTCCATTCCTGCTATATTCACATTAGAATAAGGTCTGTCCTCCTCATTCAAAATAGCTGATATAGAGTGTGTAAGTGTTTTCCTAAGTTATCTACGCCTACGCCATCTATCTTGTGCTTTTTGTATCCTTTTGGTTTTATTTAAATTGTTCTCCGCATCTCCAATATCTTGCTCACGTAGTTTATAATACAATTTTACGATATCTTTTGTTTTGCTTTGTCCATTATTTTTTTGGAGCTTGCCTCCCCCCGGCGTGGCATGCCCCTCGACACATTTCCCGGACGGCATCTCGGGCATTTAGGCAACACTACTCCACTCAACCCGCATTTGTAACAAAATATGCTACGTTAAGTTGACTCGCACTCATAAAAAGAATGTCCAACCATTTGACAATTCCAGCAACAATTTTTGAATTGTCTTGCTGTAATTTTGCCACACGGATAGCATTTACTTCATAGTCAGCCTCAGGAGAATTCTCTGTTGTTAATGGATCTTCAAAACACCCTACCTCATTAACTCTGAAACGTGGACGATCTCCACGAGCAGGTATCGCTTGACGATATTCAGCTGACACCGAAAGGTTACCTTGGGATACCAAAAGCCTTTCAGCATCATGGCATTCAGCCCTCAGTTGTTCAAGATTGGTGATATACATCGGTAAACTCTTGCTAACTTTTCTCTTACATTTGTCTATACCACTTTTATGAGTTCGTAATCGGAAATAGGGTGATTTAATTTTGAACGCGCATTGTCGTCTTTCCATCAAATCATGCCCATTTTCAAATTCAGACCTGCGATTCTGGAATCTTGTTAATAGAGCAAATCTTAATGAAGGCCAATCTGAAACCCTTTGAGTTTTCACGTGTAGCCAGTACCAATCTCTAGCTGCATTAGTGACTAGGAAATGAAAATCTCTTAGTACTTCTGCCCATGAAACCTGTTACACATTTTTGAGATGCTCCAATCTAAAAATAAAATCTTCGACCTGTATTTTTGTAGTATCTCCGTCAAAGGACAAGCCCCATTTGCAAACTTGGGCCCATTCATTGCGATAGTGTCCCGAATTGGATTGACAACCATTACTCCTGTTCCGTTCCAACTGAGGCCATCGTCTAGTTGGAGCACTTCCCCCACCACCCATGGTATTTTCTATCGACTCATTCGGTTGTTGCGGAATTCCTCCACCACTACCACTAGGTATTAATAACGGCTCTAAACGTGCATTCCAAGGACGTGGAATACCGAAATCGGGTCGCTGTTGTTGATCGGATAGTGAATTATCGTTCGGGTTTCGTTCCAATCTATGTGCCATATTCGCCGTCGCTGCCAATGAACCGGTTTGCCCAATGAGCTTGTGTTCTCCTACACTAGATCCAGACGAATGTGGTGGATGATTACCTCGCCTCGGTTCTCCCAACGCATCGTTGAGCATTTTAATTTCCTTCATCTCACTACGTATAGAACCAGCAATTTCTCCCATGGACGCTCTGTATGACTTCTGTGCCTGAGCCAATGCAAGGTTTACTGCCGATCGAACCTCTGACGAAACTTGACCTTGTTGAGTTATATCCGCATCGACACTTTTGTCTCTGACACTTATACCTTCTGTATTTATACTCGTGCTTATTAACCTTGACCCAATCCCACTTGGACTTGTTAGTTCCTCGTCACCTTTGATATCCTGCGATTTCGCTCTATACGATCGGGTGACTGGGCGATTATTTATTAAATCTAAACCTCTATTTTTCATATACTCGAAACTTCTATTCAACTTTCGCTTTATTTGCAACTTTTCACCACTATTCATTCTGTAAAGATCTGTTCTTATAAATTACTTCTCTTTTTTTTTTTTTTTTTTTTAATATATTAATTATTTTATAATGCTGTCCCTAGCAATATCGTATAATTCTGACAACAACTCTTTAGTGATGATTCTTTTCTTATTAGTGTCGCAATTATATATTGCCCACGGACTCTCACGCTATCTTTGGCATAAAAAAAATCGTAGGTAGTTTGGTTTATTACAAAAAAAAATCGTTTAGCATCTGGACCAAAAGACTAAATAGCTTATAGCGCATGTCCGGTCTGCAGCTTTTTCAGCCCTAAAATCAGAGTAGGATGCGTGTCTGCCCTGCATAGCATCTGAAATTTATGCTGAAAACTATTGTTAAGAAAAGATTACTTGCAATGTTCAGTATGCATATGGCATAGTTAGCTTTGCTAATTGCCTGTATTAAAAACAAAATAGCACTCTATGACTTCTGGGGTGATCACTATAAGTGTCAAAACAACCAACGCTCAACCCTCTCAAGTGATCTACTACGCAAAAGTTATAGACATGAATGTGGTATAATAAACTTTGTAGCCTCTATTATAAGTTTGGCACCGTCACCGATGGATTCGAGCACTCCGGCTTCGTCCACGTTCGGTAACCAACACCACATAATTTTCTCTACTCATTACATATACCACTGACTCTAATACACCAGCTTCGAATGAATACTTTATACCATTATTCAGTATTTTAGCACCCTGCGGTCCTGCAAACACCACCTGTCAGTTAACAAACACTGCTCAAAACAATTTAAATTTCTTGCTAAAAATCGGTCTGATATGATATTCAAGTGAGCGCTTATTGTTTAGGCGCCTAGGATATTCTTTTATCTCATGTTCAATTTGTCATGGAAGATGTAATTTTAAATTGGGCGCCATTTGTTATGGATAAAGCCTCGGCCTACACCGAGCGTGCACGTCTGGTTATGGCTCATTGCTCAGCGGTTCCTTTCAGGGTGGAATCGACCGGCCAGACATCACGTAGCAATCCTAACAAAATATTTCTTAGATATTTATCCCTCTTCACTACATGCTTCCATCCAAGGATAGATATCTGGTACTCCGCCTAGGAGTGAAATGTCGTACATTCCGATTTTGTTGACAAAGATATCGGGATTTGTTGTCCTCACCCCTGCGTGTCCTCCCTACCATGAGTTGCAATGTCCGTTACCGCAACCTAGTTTCTTTACATCACTTTTTCATCACTCCCTCGTTGTCAGAATGACCCACCCATATAAATTTAATTCACCACATATTTAAACTGGACTTACACACATTTAACAATCTCAAGTTTTAGTGATAGCTCTATCAAAAATATATTTTTGACAATTGATTTCCAGAACCGAATATACATTGACATTTTATTAAACCGTGCTTTTTAGTTTTTTAAAATATAGTTTCAGAACTAAGGCAAATGAAAAAGTAATTAGTTATGCTACTTTTTATCGAAATCTAAGCAGACGAAGTCGGGCCGATTTATCTTATTACTACTTCCGGTTTGTGCATACGTTTTGGTGAAATCCTATCAGGAGCTCATACAAGCAGATGACCGATTGCATTTTTGATTCACCTTTCACTTGTGCTTTCATTATAAGCCTAAAGCTCAGCTTTCGCAGATGACGTCATGTCCTAGCTTTCGCTCCACTAGCGGAAGCTCCAGCTGTGTAAATGTTGTCGTGGATTAAGTTTCTTTATTATATAGTGTGTTTCACAATTGTTGTGACAAATTTTAAATATTTAAGTTCAAGTTTGTCCATTACAATTTGCGACGCATTTTATCCAGACAACCAGCTAACAAATAAAGTTTTCGCACGTGACAATCACTAGTTTTAGTGATAGCTCTATCAAAAATATATTTTTGACAATTGATTTCCAGAACCGAATATACATCGACCTATTATTAAACCGTCTTTTTTAGTTTTTTAAAATATAGTTTCAGAACTAAGGCAAATGAAAAAGTAATTAGTTATGCTACTTTTTATCGGAATCTAAGCAGACGAAGTCGGGGGTAAAAGCTAGTAGCTTATATGTGGGTGGGGTATCGCCCCTCCGATTTTGGCCAAACTTAAAAGGTCGACTTCTCCTCTTAACATGTATACCAAATTTCATTTCTTTACATTAAATGGATGCAAAGATATGACAAATTTTGATTATCGCTTATATAGGAGGTGGGGCAACGCCCCCTTTGATTTTTATAAAACTTAACAGGTTGACTTCTCTTAATCCTCTTAACATGTATACCACATTTCATCTCTGTACCTTAAATGGATGCAAAGATATGAAAAATTTTGATTATCGCCCCTTCCCATTTTTACCAAACTTAACTGGTTGACTTCTCCTGATCCTCTTAACATGCATACCAAATTTCATTTCATTACCTTAAATGAATGCAAAGATATGAAAAACTTTGATTTATAAAACCACTAGCTTTACCCGCGACTTCGTCCGCGGATCTTCCGCCCCATCCAATTTCGTCCAAACTTAACAGGTTTACTTCTCCTCATCCTCTTAACATGTATACCAAATTTCATCTCTGTACCTTAAATGGATGCGAAGATATGACAAATTTTTATATTCGCTTATATGGGGGTGGGGCAACGCCCCCTCCGATTTTGTCCAAACTTAACAGGTTGACTTCTCCTCATCCTCTTAACATGTATACCAAATTTCATCTCTGTACCTTAAAAGGATGCAAAGATATGACAAATTCTGATATTCGCTTATATGGGGGGTGGGGCAACGCTCCTCCGATTTGGTCCAAACTTAACAGGTTTACTTCTCCTCATCCTCTTAACATGTATACCAAATTTTATTTCTGTACCTTAAATGGATGCAAAGATATGACAAATTTTGATTGTCGCTTATATGGGGGGTGGGGCAACGCCCCCTCAGATTTTGTCCAAACTTAACAGGTTGACCTCTCCTCATCCTCTTAACATGTATACCAAATTTCATCTCTGTACCTTAAATGGATGCGAAGATATGACAAATTTTTATATTCGCTTATATGGGGGGTGGGGCAACGCCCCCTCCGATTTTGTCCAAACTTAACAGGTTGACTTCTCCTCATCCTCTTAACATGTATACCAAATTTTATTTCTGTACCTTAAATGGATGCAAAGATATGACAAATTTTGATAATCGCTTATAATTTAAGGCAATGCCCCTCCGATTTTGTCCAAATTTAACAGGTTGACTTCTCCTCATCCTCTTAACATTTATACCAAATTTCATCTCTGTACCTTAAATGGATGCAAAGATATGACAAATTTTGATATTCGCTTGTATGGGGGGTGGGGCAACGCCCCTCCGATTTTGTCCAAACTTAACAGGTTGACTTCTCCTCATCCTCTTAACATGTATACCAAATTTTATTTCTGTACCTTAAATGGATGCAAAGATATGACAAATTTTGATTGTCGCTTATATGGGGGGTGGGGCAACGCCCCCTCAGATTTTGTCCAAACTTAACAGGTTGACCTCTCCTCATCCTCTTAACATGTATACCAAATTTCATCTCTGTACCTTAAATGGATGCAAAGATATGACAAATTTTGATTTTCGCTTATATGGGGGGTGGGCAACGCCCCCTCCGATTTTGTCCAAACTTAACAGGTTCACTTCTCCTCATCCTCTTAACATGTATACCAAATTTCATCTCTGTACCTTAAATGGATGCAAAGATATGACCAATTTTAAATATCGCTTATATGGGGGGTGTGGCAACGCCCCCTCCGATTTTGTCAAAACATAGCCTATGTTCTTTTCCATCATCCCATCTATCTCTAGTCCAAAATTCAGACGAATTGGTTGAGCGGTTTAGCCGTAAGAGAGGAACATACATACATCCATACATACATCCATACATACATCCATACATACATCCATACATACATCCATACATACATCTATACATACATCCATACAAACTTTCTCATTTATAATATTAGTAGGAAGTAGGATACCTAAATCGTAAAGAAGAAATAGCTACATATATACATATTTGTATCATAACGGATGCGCAAACACAGTTATTGAAATATATATTTATTTCAATATAAGTAATAAAATTCAAGATATACTAGTGAGCAAGATAGAATGATAAAATCAAGAAAGAACACCTCAGTAGAATGTGTTCGACAACGAAATAAGAAGTGCCCCCTGACCCTAAGATGTATATGGGGGCTATATTCGATGTGGATCCATCTGACATATTTTATTAGAATTGACGTTAGATAGGCCAAATTAGGTGGTTTTAGCAAAATGAAGAATATCTATACATTTTTTTTAATTTAAGAACTTGCAAGGTAAGTACTTATTCCCTATTGGAAAAGGATATTAAAAGAAAAAAATGTTTCATATAACAACTTAGAAAAGGGATCAAATTTGTTTTGTGGCTACCCACCTTCCATTGATTTAATCTGGATTTATATGAAACATTTTGTTGGGATTGATGAAAGATATACCAAATCTGAAGTTTCTATCTAAGTTAATAACAACAAATTTTATTTTTTTAAGAGCTCAATACGGGGCATGTATGTGGAGTTTTCCCGTTATAGTAAGGTAGGCACATTTTTTTGATACAAGTAATCTGCTTATGATTAAAAAAGTCTAAGTACCTAAACTTGAATCCTTTTCTTGTTAAGTCTTCAAGATCGCGATTTTCGAATAGACAACCAGATCGACGAACAGATGGACATGTCTATATCGACATGACTTTTTAAGCTGATGACGAAAATACACAGAATAAATTTATGCCTTGCCTTCTACTTTTGCCTCGACTGCATTTAAAAAATGTTATGAGATGACAAATAAAAGTTTTTGTATAATACAAAATGGTTTAACGGAAAAATTAGGTTATGTCATTCGCACTTTTTCTCTGAGGTTATGTCACCAAACATAAACTATGCAATAAAATTTAATGTGAATTTATTAACTCTGCAAAGTAGCCTAGCCCTTAAATGGTAAGCAAATGCTAAACTGACCACTGATGATTATGATTAGGTATGAAAGTGAAAAGTGTTGCGACCAAAATCAGTAGCTGCGTAGAGCGAAATTTATTAATAGCAACATGTCTTGCATTAAAATGCGTAGCGGGCGACTGTCGTGCTTAGAATAACATGTAATATGTGCTTGCTTGCATGGCGATGAAGGCACGCGCACTACTAAACTTATGATAATGAGCAACCGATTGAAATTATTAATGGCAAGCGAATGTAACTCGCTTGGTGAAATGGAGTGTTTTGGTGCAGAGGGTTGTCGCCACTGGGTTACAAAACATTTTCGTTCCGGAGTTTTTGAATAAGTACTGAGTGAGGTAGGCGGCCAACGCTTAACTTAAATGAATACGTTGGTGGAAAAGGGAAACGACACAAATGGAAAAAAAGTTTAGTGGTAATCACGAGCATAAAGATAAGTCTGCATGCTTTATAAATACAACAAACGGGTAGTTACTTCATTTCATTGTTCGGTAAACAATTGACGCGTTGACATAATCTGGCACCGCATCAAGCGTATTTGCCAAAAATTCAAGCAGTGAATTTTGTATACTCTATTCCAAGTGTTTTTTTTTTTTTGTTTTTTTGTTGTTTTTTTTTTTCTAAGCAAAAGCTATGCAAGTGAAAATATTTTGTGTGGTGCTGTTTCCATTCGTGTTACTGCTGTGTGGCACCAGCGCTGCCGAAATTCGTTTGCGAATGACGCACAGAGGTAGCACCACCTATGCCAGTGCAGAAGCAGCAAATGTGAGATCGACGACAGAAACGAAACCACAAGTTATGTCACGCATTGACACTGATGATGCTAATGCAGAGGCATCAGTGACAGCAGAAAACAAGTCAATTCCGGATGATATGCAACCACGAACCAAAGAGCTACACAAACGTGGCATTTTCTATAGTGGAGGTGCACTTGGACATTGGCCTACACGCTCCTACGCCGCACACTATGGCTACAATTTGCAATTGCCAGCTGGAACCGCCTATTTATCCTCCGTTGGTGGTCATCATGGCGCACCATATTTGCACCAAGCAAATGCTGCTGTACCGCAGGAGACTGTTTTAAAATATGCACCTTCTAGTGTTCACTACAAAACCTATGCACATGTTCCTCACTTCCATGGAACCCCAGCTGCTGCTGTGGCTATAACAACTGGATTACCTGTCTCTGCTGCATTTCCCGCTATTGCGGGTGTTGTTGAGCCTTCCATTGGGTCTGCACCAGCCACAGCCACAATACCTGCTGCGTTTTCATCACTGGGTACCACTGAAAACGCTGCCATACCTGCTGGTGCTGCCACGCCTTCATATATTCTGCGTCCTGGTAATGCTATAGTGTCCTCATATAGCGTGAACTATCCACATCACCATCCGCATAAGTCAGCCGTTGCTGTTCCATTGAGACCTGATGCTTTAAATCCAGTACACTTCCATGCACAGTCCACACCGGTGCAGCCAGTTTTACAGGTATTTATTAATTATCTGGTGACACACGAAAAGATTTAATTGTGTGTATTGTTTGTTTATAGACAACATATGTGCGACCCGCTATTACAGCAACCCCAGCGGTTAATGTAGTTCCAGCTGCTCCCGCCATTCCCTCCGTACATTTAACCCACTCCGTTCCAACCTTGCCGGCAGCCCCATCGTCATCAGAGTTGCCCACTACTCCTAGCTTCCAATTTCCTTCATTCCCTGCCGTACCCAGTTTCCCTCCACAACCTACATTCCCAGACATCCCAACTATTCCACAGATACCTCAAATTTCACAGTTTCCACAAATACCTCAAATTCCACAGTTTCCGCAAATACCGACTGCACCAGCGGCCAGTTTTCCACAGCCACCGCAAACTACCACTCAACGATTGTTTCCGGTTGCTGTGCAACCACCATTGCCGCAACAACCACCTACATTCAGCATTCCATCGTTTCCTGTAGTGCCGGTGCAGCCGGAAGGCCAATTCCCACCTCAATTTCCGCCCGGAGTGGGTCCCCAGAATCCCGATACTGGAAATGCTATTGCGTCACCACAAACACCATCTGCACCTTTAACACCACCTGCCACTGAACCTATGTTACCGATTGCACCACAACCAACACAACAACCCTGGAAGCCTGTGTTATATCAGCCGCCAGCAGCATCTTCTCCCGTCGGACCTACAAATGTTGACCGCCCGTCGATTACATTGCTGCCGCCATATGGGACCGGACCCGCAGAAGGTCAGTTGGAATGAAAGTGTCTCTCACTCATTTACCAACCAACCATATCTTTACATTTTTTTTAGGTTATTTACCACCTGATCCACGTCAGCTATCACAGACATTAAGCTCCAGCGACACCGTTTTCGATAGTCTTAGCGATGCCGATATTAAGCATATTTTTACGCAGGCCAGTCTAGTCCAACAGCAGCACAATACACATCTGCATCATCGCCATGCTGGCATCGCCTTGGCACATCGCTATTGAAAATATTATAACGTGGGACGCTGCATATGATGCGGTTCGAGTGCAGAAGATTTGCCATTTTGCCGTGAGCTTAAAAGAATCATTAATTAAATTAGGCTTTCACTGTTTTTGTTTTGTTTATCCGTTAGATTTTCCCTTCATTAGAGTATTTCTTATTGTTTTTTACTCGATTATACAACTATTTATATTTATAATAATAAATTAGTTATTTATTTTATACAAAAATAAATATAATTTGGTTACACCATGTCCTAGAGAGTGATGGGTATACGAAGTTTGTGGAAATGTCCAGAGTAATATCAATACAACTATGTCCGATTAACTGCCTATCAGTCTGATATTTGTGGGTATGAGGATCGACATCTCGTAGAATATGAAGATCCAAATCCGGAAATTGGTAGGTCAAGTTTACGACAGTTTGTTGGGCATAAGCACCTTGCCAACCTTAAGGCTATTTGTTTTCTATCTTTATAAATAAAAATGAATGTATGTACATTTGTCCTCTAAACCATTCATTCGATGAAAATTTTGTGAGTTTCATGGACTAATTTAGTCAAAATCAGAGGGGTCGATACCCCACCCCATACAAGCGATAAACAAAATTTGTATATTTCGCATATCCATTGGACAAAAGTTGCAAACCTTGCCAGGGAAACCAAGTTTTTTAGATTTACGTATACATATTGCTAAGTCTCCCAGCCAAAAATGTTCCACTGTGTACTGGGTTTGTTAGAATGTCAAAATGACCCCAGAAAGATTATACATTCGTGATCTGCACGGAGAGACTAGTCGATATAGTCATGTCAGACCGACCGTATAAATAATGTCTGTCTGAGACATAATTGCTTTAACTAAAAAAGAAAATCTAGATTCATAGAATAGATACATCTATGTGTTAGACTGTTGTTTGTTTATCTTCAAATTTCATTTACGGCAGTTGTAAAAATATTTTCATCAAATATGCATTCAAATAGCTGAAGCATTTGCTGGCAATTTGCAGAACGTGTTCACGTCTACCTCGATCAAGTGATGTATTGTACTAATGTTAATGACGATTTCAGAGTGTTCTGAACTTAGATCGTCATACGTCATTATGTTCAAAATATTTGAAGAATCCCTTTGTATACGCAGAAATCTAGTAGATCAGGAATTTTCTGTGGATCAGTGTGCCAATAAGTTGGATTACCTGTTGATAAGGTATTGATATGGTACTCAGTAATACATTTATAGAGTTCCCGTCCTTTTAGATTGATGTTTGGCGTTAAAGTCTTATCCAGCTATAAACTTTTGACCAAGTTTATCGAAAAAGTTTTTAAAATCTGCGTTCAGCAGTCTATAGCGTGGAGGAAGGTAGATAGCTAAGATGACAAAATCTCCGGTTACTGTTTGCAGCTTGTATTGAAGTCTCCGAGATCAGTTAAATATCCATGAATTTGTAATTTGTGTATATGTATACACTAACATTCATTTTTATATATATAAATAGCCGTTTCCCGCCCGCTTCGCTTGGCACCCGATAATATTTGATTGTATAACCTAGAATTAAAACATAGATCAGTGCTAGTACTTGCTACTAAGTTCGCACCTCCTTTCAACATGATTTATACAGTACATTCATTTATTTTACTTTTTTTCTTTCCCAATTATATAATCTACTCAGCGTAGTATGATAGAAGATAGATAGATTCCAACGCCAAAAAAAGTAAATGTATTTTTTAACTAAAAGTTTTTATTTTTCGATTTTATCGTAATGCTAATATTTTTGTTTTTTTTATTTTGTGTATAAATATATATAAACTCGAGAGCAAGCAACATGGATTTTCTAAATTTAATCCAGCGATTGACAATGATTGTCCTTGTGCTTTGTTGATGATAATTGCAAAGGCAAGACGCAAAGGGAACTGAAACCGCTTGAAGTCAAAAGGCAAATCGTTGGAAATCAATGGAATTCGAGGAAAAAGCATGTCTTCCCCTTTGAACTTGCCGCTAATAATCGTTGTCTGGATGAAATTTGGTGAAAGTTTTTTGATAGTGAGTCGGGTTCCCTTGCATAGTTTTGGTGAACTCAAATTTCGTATGAGCATCACGGGAGATCCAACTTTTAATTTCAAAATAAGTGGAGGCATTCCGGTGGCTAGTTTATAGTTTACGGCTTCCTCTTGTTGCATAATAGTGTCAATAGAATTATACATCACTACTTCTCCGGGCAGTTTCGTTTATTTTTATTGGCGTCATCGTTTTTTGGAGCTAAGATTGCTCGTTCGCACAGCCAAGATGAGTTGTTGTAGTTGGTGGTTAGGTTTGGAAATACTTTTTCCACCACAGCTTGCAGGGTCGGCTGTAGTTGGCAGAAATTTGGCGGAAACGAAATCTCTTTTGTTATGGGATCAGTTGCAATTTTTCAATTTCTGATGTCCAAAAGTTGATTTGAAAACGTTTGAGCTAATCCATCTTGCAGTAAATGTACACGCATGTTCGTTGAGAGCGTGATCTTTCTGATTCGGTTCCATAAATATGATGCTTTCAAGCATGCATTTAATTCATCGACGGGCATTGATCCAGGAATGACAGGCAATGTTTGTCGAAAATCACCTGCCAGAAGTATCAAAGCACCTCCCATCGGTTGACTCGCCATCGAGAAGCGTTGATGCGATTCCCGACGATGTAACTGCAAGTGCAATGCTATTCTGCATTCGAACCGACGCCAATATCAAATTGATGAGGAATGTTTTGCCAGTGCCTCCAGGAGCATCTAAGAAAAATATTCCCCCAGTTCTATTTGCAACTTGTTCCACTGACCCCTCTGATTTTGACCAAACTTAACACGATTACTTTCCCGATCCCATTAACATGTGTTATTAATTTCGTCCCCGTACCTCAAATGGTACGTGTTGAATTTTGTTTATCGCTTGTATGGGGGGGTGGGGCACTGCCCCCTTCGATTTTGACCAAACTTAACACGATTACTTTTCCCGATCCCATTAACATGTGTAATAAATTTCGTCCCCGTTCCTCAAGTGGATGCAAAGATATGTTGAATTTTGTTAACCGCTTGTATGGGGAATGGGGCATAGCCCCCTCCGATTTTGACCAAACTTTACTCGAACACTCTTCTAAATAAACTGAAGTTGGTCTGTGAATTTGTTGTACCACTAGCATGGGTGGGTCGACCCTCCAGAGTTAGTGGGGGTCGGTCATACATTTGGACTCGATTGGGGCACTCTAAATGGGTCAAAACAGGATTTTTTTTTTTTTTGGGGTACCTACACGTTAAAACGAGGGACATCAGAATTCATTTTAGAGGTATGGTTTCTTGAGCAAAGTTTCTTATTTTGATCCCTAGAATCCGAAAATCATATGTTCCTAAGCGATTTTTTAATCGACCCACCCTAATATACATACATACATACATAGTCAGATACAAGATTCATTTTTATATATATAGATATATATTTGAGCGGGTCAATTTGTACGGGCCTAATATACATATATATATATTTATATATTCTTATATATAAATTCTGTGGCATTAAAAAATACATACAACCCTAAACTTTCAACCTTCTATCACCAACCCCCATTTTGAAATAGTCATTTTAGTAATTTAATGATTTTTCATCCCGCGATAACTGATCAATTATCACTTGGTAACTTATCCCCGATTGATTTCCTGAGCTTATGGCAAAGCTAAAATTTTTGTACAAAAAAAATATTTATTTTTTATATCAAGATTCAAAAGGTCTGAGAATAGGGTGCTATCTATTTAATATACCCCTAAGTGATAAGGATGGCCCAACCCGCATATAAGCGTTTAACAAAAGTCGAAATATCTTTGCATTTATTTAAGATACGGGGATGATAGTTGGTATACGTGTTAATGGGATCGGAAGAATATCACTTCATGAGTTAGGTCATGGTCGAAGGGGGTGATGTCCCACCACCCATCAAAGCGATACAGAAAATTCAACATATCTCATATCTTTGCATGAGTATGAAGTACGGTGACGATATTTGGTATATCTGTTATATTTTTAAGTCCAAATCTGAGGGTGATATGCTCCACACATACAGCCCCCATTTGGAGGCGTTACAAAAAGTACATTATATATTTCCATCGATTTAAGGTACGGCGATTGATTTGATATAGATGGTAATGCTGTCAAGCAAAGTGGCTGCAATACCTGATGAAGCAATTGCTAACGCAATATGAATTTGTGATCAAATGCGTGCAAGTATTAGTGAGATGAGAAGTTTTTCCAGTGCCACCTGGTGCGTCCAAAAAAAAGAATTCTCCTTTTCCTGCTGCAATTTCGTTCATCAGTGAGTAGTTGCTCATTTTTTTCAACGAAAGTAGTTAAAGAGACCGTATCAAACTGTTGTTCGCGCTAAATCTTGCTGTTAATGATTTATTTTGCTGGGCGGTTAGGTGAGGGCATACCAAAATGAATGAGTGGCATATTCGAAATCAGAATGCAAATATCTTCAATCTTTATTAGCGCCTCGATATATATTTTCGACGAAACATCAATGTTTCTATCTTGATCAGCGATCCGAATTCAATGCAGAATGTCGTCGCTCATGGAATCTTTATATTTGTCCCAGAGGATAGAAGCTTGAGATGGAAAACATGTCGTCAATAATATGGCGAATAATTGGCGAATTTGATGAGGAGAGGAACTCAATTCTGCATCTGCAAGTGTAATATCCCAATGGTTGTCATCTTCCAGCAAATGTAATTCGCGACACGCATCATGATATGTGTTGTACAAAATGCCATTGAGTGTTAGCAAGTATTGGAAGGACGTCAGCCCAGAAACATTAACCAACAATAAACGCAAGAAGAAACATTCGCGTTGTTTTGGATGGACTGTGTATAATCGGCCTAATGTATTTCTCATAAATATGCCGTTGTATCCTTCAACCGGAACACCTCGCTTTCGTGGTTCCCACTTTTTGGACTGTTTGTTCCATGTGAAATATCGTGGCACATCAGTATACGTTAATGTCTTTCCGAATTGATGCACGTTATAGAGCAGGCTCTTCCGTGAAATAAACACGCTGTCCATTTACAAGGTGCACGTCCAAATGTATAGCAGCAGGGTCTCTTTCGTGTATGGGAAAACTCAAAATACGCCAAACTGCTTCATTGCTGCTGATGTATCGGCCCATTTGATACCTTGTTATTTCATCGTTTTCGTTAACATTTTGAACAGCAAATACAGTCATATCACAGCATATATATTTTATGGACTTCACCGAACTGCAGAGCTCAATGTTTATGTGTGCTTTGTAGATCTTACACAGCAATGGTGAATACGGAACCACCCAGTGATTGTCAATGTCAACTGTTGTACCGTTAGACATGCGTAATTGATGTGATTGACCACCATGGTCAGTGTCTCTACGACGATACAATGGATAACCATCGATATCAGTGATTGTATCATTTATAAAATTTTTTAGAAAACTTTTCGTACATTTTCCGTTGTCCATGCACGGCGCCGTCATGTTTATAGCACCGCATTGACCATGGATCATGTTAGCGGTAACAATGTCATAAAATTCTTGATCGATATTCCGATCCGGAATTTCTGCTGAGATAATTTTATCAATTTCTTCAGACTGCATTTTGTCGACCAACCAGATCAAAATATGCGCGTGTGGCAAACCTCATTTTTGCCAATCAACAGAATACAGCCAGCAACGTGTTTTACCAAATACTGAGGATTCTATAATCAAGTTCATCAAAGGTTTTGACTTCTGTCTACACGTGCAGTGATATCGTGCCGATCTATTGCAGTTTGACCTGGCAATAACGCAATTTTAATTCCATCCCATTTTGGATTAGACTTAAATGTTATATGTAGACAAATCTGGTCGTCCGTACGCGCGCACAAAAGTCATGGCGTCTTGAATATATTCCTGCATATGACGTGGGCAACCAATATATGATGATGGAAAAATATTCCTCAGCTCGAAGTTTCGCTTGTTTATACCTGATGTATCGTAATCGCTCGCTTTCAATTTTCGCATACATATCAACGATATATTAATGAAACAGCTGGCGGCATCGGAGAATATTATTGTCTTCATTGGCACGAATCATCAACCGATATGCGTAGAAGTTCATCGCGCTCACTTTCTTGCTGGTTTCTGCACATGCAAAGTAAAAATATAATTAAGACAAAAAGAAATTAATCATGTATAAAAATAAAATATAAGATAATAACATGTGTATATTTTACCTGTTGCTGGATTTCTTTTTTTGATATTTAAATAATATCCATCTTCTCCTTCCCAAAATATTAATGGATATTGCAAAGCGTCTAAAATACCCACAATTTCTCGCTCCTCCATCTGCTCGATATGGTTGTATTGACAGCGTGCGTTTATTTGCTGCTTCTCATCATCCATGAAGTAGATTTGCAGAAATTTGGGATCGGTACCAGGCATCGGCATCAAAGAACCAATTTGATGATACACTTGGCCCTGAATCTTAAACGTTGATTGAAAATTGCGATCATCCTCATTCTGAACGATTTTTGTTGCTCCAAATGATGTCATTTGAAAGCACGAATTGAATTTGCGAATTTTACGCAAAAAAAAAAAATTTTATTGAGATGTATCTCCAGCTAATAGTGCTTTCAATGGTTTCTGGCGGCGAATTCAATGGTGGCAATACAACTTTTTCAGATACAACTTTTTCAGATGCGCAGCAGAAACCGGCCGATTCACCTTTTTATTTGAGTGCATGACAGTGTTGGCATTGTTTATTCAAGACGATTTCATATCATATTATCTTTGAATCATACGTCAAACCTTTACTTTAATTTGTTCTGAAATAAATTAATTCTGATTAAAATTTTACTTAAATCGAAAAACGCAAAAGTAAGTGAAAATGGGAGCATGCCTGATTAAGTGTGTTTCGTTATTTTGACATTTTTACTTTTTTTGTACGGTGTTTATTGATACTTCAATGAATATTAAGTTTATTATATTCACATATAAATTACGTACATAAAACAATGCCAATTGGTATGAATTTTGGTGTAGAGACAGATGAGACGATGGAAAAGAACATAGGCTGCGTTTTGACAAAATTGGAAGGGGAAAAATGTCTCATCTCATTTAAGGTACTGAGACGAAATTTGGTATACATGTTAAGAGGATCAAGCGAAGTCAACCTGTTAGGTTTGGACAAAATCGGAGGTGGCAATGCCCCACCCCCCATATATGCGATAAACAAAATTTGTCATATCTTTGCATCCAATTAAGGCACGGAGATGAAATTTAATATACATGTTAAGAGGATCATGAGAAGTAAACGGGTTAAGTCTGGTCGAAATTGGCTATACACAACCCTCCGTATAGTTTCACAAATGAGGCAAAATAAGGAACGCGGGTCAAGCTATATATATATATATATATATATATATATATATATATATATATATATATAAAATATATTAATGTATAGTAATTTATATATGTAAGGACTTAGCAAATATCAATAAACATTTCTAAAGAAAGCTGCATCACATGAGGTAATTTTAATATTTTGGGAAATATTTAATTTTGTAAATGCATGTCATTTTTGCACAGATTCAGAATTGAGTGTACAAATTGTTGCACAATGTCTATATGTTGCTATTAATTGTAATTTTTAGGCCCTGTACCGAAGGTACAAGAGCCTATTGGTTTTGTGCAAATGTATGTAACAGGTAGAAATAATAATCGAAGACCCCCCAAAGTTACCACCATTATGGTCAGGAGCGATAGAGGAGTCTATATAGACATGTCCGTCTGTCCGTCCGCCCGTCTGGCCGTCCGTATGAACGAAAGGATCTCGGAAACGGTAATAGATAGAGACTTCGTGTTTTTTGCATTCGACTAGGACTGCTCCGGAATTTCACAAGTTTATTTTAAAATTTTGCCCCTCCCCCCTTCCCCATAAAATCACCCCTTAGGGTAAAAATTTCTTCGGCACAAAAAAAAAATGAGTACACCAGTATAAAGTTACCGTCCTTCTAAGCCCAAATCAAACAAGTTCATCAAAATCGGATAATAAATGACGATTTTTCTTTTCATTCATATTCACGCAGTGAGAAGTGGTCATGTGTTTGGTCATAAGCTCGGGAAACATTTAATGTGTTTGTTTGGCGACCTGCACTGGTACAGGGCCTCTTACAGTCGGTTACGCCCGACTGTACTTTTCTTACTTGTTTTATTTTAGTCTCTAGCAATAAAACTATGCTGAATGTAATTAATAAACGTTAACTATATTTTAAAAGAGTGATTTTTAAAAAATTTTTCTATGAATGGACAGACAATTGGAAATTGTTTTTAGGGGCTTGCAGCTGAGTGCACATATTGTGCAACTTGCAGCACTGCTACTGCCTTATTTATTTTTAATGCCTATTCAATCTGGAATAGGCAATCAAGATTGCCAAAGTTTAATAAATCCTACTAATATTGTAAATGCGAATGTTTGTATGTATGGATGTATAGATGTATGGATGTATGTATGGATGTATGTATGGATGTATGTATGTATGTATGGATGTATGTATGAATGTTCCTCTCTTACGGCTAAACCGCTAAACCAATTGGTATGAATTTTGGTATTGAGATAGGTGGGACAATGGAAAAGAACATAGGCTACGTTTTGACAAAATTGGAGGGAGCGTTGCCCCACCCCCATATAAGCGATAATCAAAATTTGTCATATCTTTGCATCCATTTAAGGTACAGAGATGAAATTTGGTATACATGTTAAGAGGATCAGGAGAAGTAAACCTATTAAGTTTAGTCAAAATCGAAGGGGGCAATGTACCACCCTCCCCCCCATATAAGCGATAATCAAAATTTGTCAAATCCTAACATCTATTTAAGGTACAGAGATGAAATTTGGATTACATGTTAGGAGGATTAGTAGATGTCAACCTGTTTGGTTTTTTCAAAAACGGAGGGGGCAATGCCCCACCCTCCATATATGCAATAAAAAAATTTGTCATATCGTTGCATCCATTTGTGGTACAGAGATGAAATGTGGTGTACATGTTAAGAGGATCAGGAGAAGTCAACCTGTTAAGTTTGGTCAAAATCGGAGGAGGTGATACCCCACGATAATTAAAATTTGTCAACGTTTGTGTTCAAATTTCTTTTAAAACATTCGCAAGTAGCACTTTTAAAATTATTTTACAGTTTCTTCATGTACATGAAATTGCTTTAAATAATTTGGTCGTCCATGTTTATTTGATGTAAAAAAAATTTTGAAAATGAAAACGATTATAAATGATATTTCTTCTCTCTTTGGTTTTGGATATTTCAATTGTTAAATATAGCAGGTAGCAAATTATAGATTAATTAAGAATTATAAATGCAAAATAAACCCAACTTACAAACCTTATGGTTTGAAATAAAATCAAATACCACCTGCATTCCATAAAAATGGATGAATATAAGGTCAATTTTATCCAAAGGAAGATGAGAAGGTAAAAACCCTTTTTATGCATTTCATAAAAATTTATGAATATAATGGTCAATTTTATCCAAAGGATGATGAACAGGAAGTGATGAAGTGGATAAGAAACAGGTGTTTCAAAAATTGAAGATAAACAGGTAATATTTTTTCATAAAACCATTTGATAAAAATATGACTTTAACAGAGTATCATAAAAATTATAGAGTGGATAAGAAACAGGTAAATAAAATGACTTAGTTTTCGTGAAGAAGATTTCTTAAACAGTTTCAATTGTAATTTTGTAAAGAACCGATCGCATATTTTGAAATGAAAGCGTTTGACCAACTACCAACATTTTTAAAAACGTTCATAATAAATATTTCAAATAATGGACCGAAAGCGCAAGACTAATCTTTCAAAAAGGTAAAATAAAGCACGAGCTTTGAAGGTAGCTAGAGCTGCTGAAACACAGGAGCAGTCTCAAGCTCGGCATCAACAACATGCTGAGTATCTAGCGTCCCAAAGGTCTGCTGAGACACCGGAGCAGTTCTAAGCTCGGCGTCAACAGAATGCGAAGTATCTGGCGTCCCAAAGGGCTGCTGAGACACCGCAGCAGTCCCAAGCTAGACATCAGCAACATGCTTCCTTCTAAGCCCAAATCAAAAAAGTTCATCAAAATCGGATAATAAATGACGATTTTTCTTTTCATTCATATTCACGCAGTGAGAAGTGGTCATGTGTTTGGTCATAAGCTCGGGAAACATTTAATGTGTTTGTTTGGCGACCTGCACTGGTACAGGGCCTCTTACAGTCGGTTACGCCCGACTGTACTTTTCTTACTTGTTTTATTTTAGTCTCTAGCAATAAAACTATGCTGAATGTAATTAATAAACGTTAACTATATTTTAAAAGAGTGATTTTTAAAAAATTTTTCTATGAATGGACAGACAATTGGAAATTGTTTTTAGGGGCTTGCAGCTGAGTGCACATATTGTGCAACTTGCAGCACTGCTACTGCCTTATTTATTTTTAATGCCTATTCAATCTGGAATAGGCAATCAAGATTGCCAAAGTTTAATAAATCCTACTAATATTGTAAATGCGAATGTTTGTATGTATGGATGTATAGATGTATGGATGTATGTATGGATGTATGTATGGATGTATGTATGGATGTATGTATGTATGTATGGATGTATGTATGGATGTTCCTCTCTTACGGCTAAACCGCTAAACCAATTGGTATGAATTTTGGTATTGAGATAGGTGGGACAATGGAAAAGAACATAGGCTACGTTTTGACAAAATTGGAGGGGGCGTTGCCCCGCCCCCCATATAAGCGATATTCAAAATTTGTCATATCTTTGCATCCATTTGAGGTACAGAGATGAAATTTGGTATACATATTACGAGGATCAGGAGAAGTCAACCTGTTAAGTTTGGTCAAAATCGGAGGGGGTGATACCGCACCACCCATATAAGTGATAATCAAAATTTGTCATATCGTTGCATCCATTTAAGGTACAGAAATGCAATTTAGTGTACATGTTAAGAGGATCAAAAGTCAATCTGTTAAGTTTAGTCAAATTCAGAGGGGGCAATGCCCCACCCCTCATATAAGCGATAAACAAAATTTGTCATATCTTAGCATCTATTTAAGGTACAGAGATGAAATTTGGTATACATGTTACGAGGATCAGGAGAAGTCAACCTGTTAAGTTTGGTCAAAATCGGAGGAGGTGATACCCCACGATAATTAAAATTTGTCAACGTTTGTGTTCAAATTTCTTTTAAAACATTCGCAAGTAGCACTTTTAAAATTATTTTACAGTTTCTTCATGTACATGAAACTGCTTTAAATAATTTGGTCGTCCATGTTTATTTGATGTAAAAAAAATTTTGAAAATGAAAACGATTATAAATGATATTTCTTCTCTCTTTGGTTTTGGATATTTCAATTGCTAAATATAGCAGGTAGCAAATTATAGATTAATTAAGAATTATAAATGCAAAATAAACCCAACTTACAAACCTTATGGTTTGAAATAAAATCAAATACCACCTGCATTCCATAAAAATGGATGAATATAAAGGTCAATTTTATCCAAAGGAAGATGAGAAGGTAAAAACCCTTTTTATGCATTTCATAAAAATTGATGAATATAAAGGTCAATTTTATCCAAAGGATGATGAACAGGAAGTGATGAAGTGGATAAGAAACAGGTGTTTCAAAAATTGAAGATAAACAGGTAATATTTTTTCATAAAACCATTTGATAAAAATATGACTTTAACAGAGTATCATAAAAATTATAGAGTGGATAAGAAACAGGTAAATAAAATGACTTAGTTTTCGTGAAGAAGATTTCTTAAACAGTTTCAATTGTAATTTTGTAAAGAACCGATCGCATATTTTGAAATGAAAGCGTTTGACCAACTACCAACATTTTTAAAAACGTTCATAATAAATATTTCAAATAATGGACCGAAAGCGCAAGACTAATCTTTCAAAAAGGTAAAATAAAGCACGAGCTA